>VZUA01049903.1:3678-15322 GCA_013401035.1 Horornis vulcanius
GGTCTGGTGGACTTCACAGTATTAGGTTACAGTTGGACTCAAAGATCTTAGAGGTCTTTACTGTCCTCAGCGATTCTATGACTTGCATGAGGAACGTACTGCACATACTGGAGAACCTAAGAGAAGGCATGCCCTTACCCAGTGCTTTGCTGCTCAATTTCCACTCACCTCCTAGTCCTCACTGGTATTTCTCATGTGCATGTGCTAGACCTCCTCAAATTTTACACCAGTACAGTTTCACCCTGTCTCACAGAGTCACTCCTGGTCAAAGCAGCAGGAATTAGTCTCATATTTTTTGGCCAGGTAAAAACAATACTTTTGAGTGTAGCATTATTCTGAGAGCATTACACAGCACGTAAATTCTGCTCATCTCAGAACAGCTGAGGATCACAGAAATGCCAGCAAAGTAAATGAGTCTTCCAAATTTATATTATAAAAATGTATAAAAATTGGAACAAACTAAACCCAAAAACTGACCAAAAGTCACCTTCTGCCTAGATACTTACAATTTGCTAGTAATTTAAACATTTTTATACTAAGTCATATTGCTGCTATTCTGTAAATTTTCTCACCTCTCTTCCATATTCATAAGGCTGGACTGTTAATTAACCATGGCACTGCACATTTCCAAATAGCCTAAGACAGACAAAACTATGTCTTGAGCACTGCTGTGTTGTGCAAACCTCATGGTGCATTACACACTTTGGGCCCTAACCAGCAGTCATGTCCCAGCCTCAAAACGAAGGAAAGCAATTCACAACATCATTAAATTAGTCAGTAAAACCCTCGTGAGTGAATTGCTACCCTGCTCAGAGCAAAGACCAATTCTCTAAAGAGTTGAGCCTGCCGATGAGAACCCTCCCCAGCCACCGCGGCAGAGTCAGCACACTGGGCAGATTTGCCATTGAACAGGGTGAGAATCACCTACCCCGAGGCACAAGGAGGAAGCAAGAGACAGCAAATTCAGAGGAGTGGTTGGGAAGTATGATGCTGCCAGTAAGTACACCCAGCTCAACACTCCTCCTGAACAGGGAAGTGCTCACAGCTACAGGCAGCACCAACAGGTACACTCAGGGTTTTCAATATCAAGGAGTTACTGTCTCAGCAGCAGAGATCATCCAAAGTTGCCATTCTTTCTTTTTAAAATGCATGGTGTTCATTCCACCTTTTGTGCAAAAGAGCTACAGATCTTATGAACATCCTCTCCCAAATATAGAGCAGCATCCCCCAACTCATGCTACACCTAACTACAACAAACCACAGCCTTTCTACTCTTCAACTCCCAGGGAACGCTCTCCTAACCCAGAAATGCTGAGCACTGCTGCCAACACAGTCTCCACACTGCCCTGTTGGGTGTGCTCACCTGTCACACCTCTCTCTGCCAGCTGACCTCCCCACAGGGTTGGAAAAGGAAAAAAGAGATTCTTCCAAACTTCCTTCCTCAGCACCTTTTGATGGCGGAGGAAAATTCTCCACTTATCTCTTTAGCATCCCACATTAGCAGTGTCCTGCCCCACCTGCTGCCTACTCTGGCTCAGCTGCTACTCAGAGGTGGACACCTGGGTTTCACACACCTCACAGACCTCCACATGGAGCTACCACTACTACCATGCTAGCAGCTGCTGATGGAATGTGTGCAAGGAGAGCACTGCCACCATTTCTGTGACATCACCTCCTATTTCGGTCACTATGAGAAGACAAAATGTTGACTGAGGCAGTAAGAAAGGCAGTAGGAAAAGATGGAGCTTTAAACAACGTAACAGAGTGGTCAAGAATGCCTTGAATAAATAAGGTAAGCCCAGTCTGCTGTGGAGCATGCGGGATTTCTCAGCCTATGCAAACTGCAGGAGGGGTGTGCACCCAACAGTGAACTTTCCTTTAGAAATGACCAGCTTTACTCTTACTGTAGACCCTAGGAACCCCATAGTCATTTAAAGCTGCAGAATTAGTCTGGGATTCAATTAAGCAGTGATTTTTTTTATTTTTTTTACAGAGTTCTTTCTCCCTAACAATCAGAAATCCTTTCAGACACTGACTCTTCCTCTGTGGTACAGCTAATAAACTCAGCTGTAGACAGAAATCTCCAAAGCTGTGAAGATCCCCTAGAAGAGAGGCTGCACTTTTTCACCTACTTTCTGTGGAGGTCTCCAACACTGACCTGTAAGAGTCCCAATAATTTCTTAGTCCCGTAACTGAAGGTACTTTATATATGGCATATATACTTTATACATGGCAGAGATTTTATACACAGCTCTCATCTTCAGGAAGCACTGGAAATGCTTCTCAGACTAGAGAGTAAACTTTTTCCAGAGACAGCAGGATCAGAACATGTGCTATTCCTCACTGCAGAAAAGAAACATTCTACAAAAAAAAATTAGGCAGCATAATTAACAGTGACTAGCATTCATGCCCATCATCTTCTATCTATAGCAACCAAAATTCATAGAGCAGCAGGGTTCCTTCATGGTTCAAGGCTAAAAGGAGGTATGTGCTTTGAACAACTTAAAGGAAGAAATTATTTCAGCTACTGGCAAATTATACTAAGTTTTGTCATTAAAGTGCTGTAAAAAACCACACTAAATTCTTGTAGCTGATCAATCACTCTGCTGAGAACATTGTGCCTACCCAGAGGTATCTGCACTGTGTGCCACAGGGGAGAGGACAGGACAGCCTCCATGTATGCAAGTCATTTTCTGCACTGGCTGAAGTGGCAAAACACTCCTGTGTCCTCTAATACTGTGGTCATTTTGTCCTGCTCTGGTTTCTCAGCTCAGATAAAAGCAGTCAGCAGGATGCCAGCAGCCTACATGAAACTGATTAAAGCAAGATATCGTGCAAGCACTGAAACACTACTGTGGTTTTCTCAACCTAGGCCTTCAGGAGCCAACAGAAGAGGCAGAAGGACATTACAAGAGGCAATCATTCAGGTTTAGAAAGATGTTCCTGTGCCACCGCTGGTCAGTTAAGCCAGCCAGTTTTTTGTTCTGCTCATTGTCCAAAGTTGCATGGATGTGTAAGGGAGAATCTGACTCAGTCCCTTGTAGCTACAGAGACAATGAGCTGGATCACAAGCAGAATAAATATGCTTCCTATTATCATCATCAACTCTATAAACAAATGTGCGAACAGGCATTCTGCTTCTGGGGCATAGCTTCCATTATTGGTGCTATCTTAATTTTCCTACTGAAAAATCAGAATCAGAAGTCCTTATTCATAAAAGTGATGGCTCAGCATCATGAAATGTAATGTGCCTGCACACCTTTTACAACAAAGCTAATGTCTGCTTCTTTTAAAAATGTTTCTTTCTCTTAACTTGCACTTCCAAGAATGTCCAGAGATAAAATTATTAAGTACACACTTCAATACTTTAAAACTTCAGAAGTTTATTGTCCAGAATACCTCACATGGTACAGTTACTTTTTTTTAATTTTCTTTGTTACAGGGAAAACAAGCAAAACAGTAGAAATGTATATAGTGAAACAAAAGCCCAGCCTAATAATAGCCCTTTACATCCACCAAGTTATTCTTCAGAAAATGGCTAGCCAAACATAAAGAAGTAGAGCATCTGAAAGAGTTTCATGTTTATGGTGTAGACTCTAAACCAGTATTAAGGGCATTTTCTGTCCAATTGTTAATATCTTTTTTGTTTTCATAATAGCAAATTGAAAAAGATCTATGTGGATAAAAAGTTAACTACTGCAAGATTTTCAAACCTCAGTTATCACCTTATAGGTTGATAGTTACGGATAACAGGAGAAGGCACATGACATAGTATTTAAAATATACAGAGACCTATTAAAATCCAAAGACTAAAAGGAAACGGGAACCGAAACTCAAAAGACACAAACATTACTTTTGCATTCCCTAATCTATATTCTATAAGTTTGCATTCAAGCATTTTACAGCTTTTTCAGAAGCAAAGTGTAACACACCCACAAAAGACTTCAAGGCTTTGCTTTGAGTTACTTTGTTGGTGTTTTGGTTCTTTTTCTTTTAGTAAATGGAATATAGGATAATCTAAACAGCAATAAAATGCAGACACATTCCCTCACTTGTTACTAGCGCCCAATAGACCCACTGCTGAAGGCTGAGTATGAGTAAGAATATGAAGAGCTTGCTGAGGCATCAAAGCTTCCTCTCCTAGACCCACTGCGTGAGCCTGAACGCGAGCCAGAGCGAGAGCCAGAGCGAGAGCCAGGTGCGGAGGAGACATTGTAGGGACTGGATATGCCTTTAGAGGAAACAGAGGCTGCTTCCAACAGTTTAAGCCCAGTGATATCTTCCACCATTGACCGGTTCATTGCATCTTTGTAGGATATTTTCAGCTTGGTCTTGGGGCAAGTCAGAATTTTGGGATAGCTGTTGGTGTCTTGTAATTTCTGGGCAGCACGGCCATCAATCAATCCATTCCTAATGGCCTCCTCAGTAGTTATTCTTCCACGCACTTCCGGGTCCACGAGACCTCCAGTGAGGTACTGGAATTCAAGGAACCGCTGCCCAGCCTCATAAGGCAGCCATTTTTCCTTCACTGCTTCGGCTGCTGACATCCTCTTGCGTCCACCCTTTATGCCTTCGAACCCGATGAAGGCCTTCTGGGCTGGTTTGAGACGTGTGGCCATATCCTGGTCGATGATGCCTTGGCTAGTGGCTTCCTGGAGCGAAAGCCTCTGGCCAGTGGTAGGGCATATTATGCCGCCAGTGCAGGCCTGGGCTTCGAGTAACCGCTGCCCGGTGATGCTATCCACGATGCCCCGCTGTATAGCTTCTGAAATGGAGATTTTCTCCAAGTTTTCCGTGTCAAATATGGCTGCAATAGGGCTGCACTCATCTGGGGTCTCTGAGAAAGAGCCGCTCCTGATCACTGAAGAAGAACTCCTGACGCTCAGCACGGTGGGAGAGCGAGTCACGGACTCGTGCCGGAACACCTCGTCAGTGCCATTACGGCAGGAAATCATGTCTGCAAACTGGGTCAGGCTCAAGCTGCCAGAACGGTACTGGTCAAAAAACTTCCTCTCCACCAGGCCTTTATCAATGGCGTCTTGGATGTCGTACTGGCTACCTGTTTTTCTGTCGACAAGGACCACTCTACTGCTGCCATCTGATCCTGTGATAGTTATTTCTTCCCATTCACACTCCTGTTCAGCTAGTTCTGTGTAGGTGTCATAATCTATGAGGCCTTTGCTGTACGCCTCCTGAACGGACATCTCCCGGTTTGTTTCCGGATCTACAATGACCACCCTGCGCTTCCTAAGGGTGTTTTTCTGCGAGGTGTGCACCACCTTCTTCTTCTCTCTCAGGGGCAGAAGGCAGAGCCCCGTTGCATCATCCTTTATGCATCTTTCTTTCAGCTGCAAGTAGGTCAAGTTTTCCTCTGTGTTGGGATCAAAGAAGCCTTTAGTGTCATCACTCGGATCACTAAGGATCTGGTTGAGCTCCTCATTGAAGTAGCCACGCTTGTAGGCCGTCTCTACTGGCAAGCGGTAGCTCTCTTTGGGGTCGATGATCCCTCCAGTAGCAATCTGGGCCTCCAGCAGACGAATGCCATGGCCTCTCTCTATGAGCTCTTTGTTCATTGCTTGGAACAGAGAAATGATGTTTCCAGTTTCTGGGTCTTTGTACCCAGTGACAGCTCTTTCAGCAGAGAGGAGTTTCTCTTTAAATTCAATTCCAACAAGGCCTCTTTTGTAAGCTTCCTCAACAGGCAGCCTCACGTTACTGACAGGATCCACTATGAACCCTGTGGCTGCCTGGGCTTCTAGGAGTTCAAGGGCTGTCCCTGGCCTAACCAAACCTATTTTCATAGCCTGGTAAATGCCAAGTTTCTCTTTGGTAGCCTCATTGTAGATACCAGCAATACAGCTAGAGCCTTGGAGGAAATCAATAATTCTTTCACTCACTTCTTCCACTGTTATTGCACCTCTTTCCAAGTCATTCCTTGTTGATTCCTTAATGATTCCAGCCTCAAGCAGTGCATCTGCTGAGACAGGCTGTCTGATCCCTTGGAACGACATACTCCTCTTCTGCACTGGAAGGAGGAGCAGACCAGTGTGTGGTTCAATCCTGCATTTTTCCTTTAGCTGTATGTAAGTGACTGCCTTTTTGGTGGTGGGATCAATGAAGTTCTTTGTATTGCCTTGACAGTTGTTTAGCATCCTGTACAGGTCTTTGTCAATCAGCCCACGAGATAAAGCTATCTCTTTGGGTAGGAAAACACTGTTGACAGGATCAACAATCCCTCCTACAGCCAGCTGGGCTTCAAGCAGACGAATTCCAGTTTCTCTATCAATCAAGTTTTTCTTGATGGCTTCAGATACCGGCACAGTTTTGCCAGAGAAAGGATCTTTAAATCCTGTAATAGCCTTTTCTGCTGTATAGATCTGCTCTCTATCATCAAAGTCAATCAGATCCCTGGCGATAGCACTGTCCACTGTTAATATCTCATTTCGATGTGGGTCTATCACACCTCCTGTTGCTGCCTGGGCTTCAAGGAGCAGGACTGCATTTTCTGCTGTTAGCAGCTGATTGCGTTTGGCCTCAACAAAAGAGTACTTCTGTCTGGGAGAAAGGGACACCCCTGCAATAGCACCTGCCCCTTTGAGGTAGGGTTCAATGTCAGCCGCCACCTCTTCCACCGACCTCTGCCCCTTCAGCAGTTTATCCAGTGTCAGTTTGTCTATCAGCTGACACTCATACAGCTGCATGGCTGTGATCTTCTTCCGCAGCCCACTGAACACCAGCTTGGAGGCATCAATGCAGAAGTCCTCCTCGGTCTGCGTAGATCTGTGAGCCCCATATGGGCGCTGCTTGAGTTTCTCAATCTCTCTTTGCAGCCTGAGACGCTCTGACTCCAGCTCTGACTGGTTTTTGACAGCAGTCTCTTCCAGTCTGCACCGGTATCTCTCCTCAATCCGTTTGATTTCCATCTGCAGCCTTTCAATCTCACTCCTCAGGCTGTTCTTCTCCCTCTCACTCTTCTCCCTCTCACACTGGATCTTCCTTATGGATTCCTCTGTTCGGGAGTGCTGGCTCTTCCACTGATTGAGGTCATTCAGAATTTGTTGCTTCTCACTTTCCAGGCGTTGCTTCAAACGTGATTCTGACTCCAGGGTAACTTTCAAACGGTTCAGCTCCTCTTCTAATCTCTGCAGTCTGGCTTTGTCTTGCTCCAAAGCACTCATTTTTATCAGCAGGGTTTCTCTTTCTTGCATGATGTGACTATACTGATTTTTGGATTCTTGAATCCTATTGGATGCCTACAATTTTGGAGGAGAAATAAATCAAGAAATGATGGTTAGAGTTTGTGCTGGTTAGAGTTATGCCCTCTGCCTACAATGCTCTCCAACCTCTCATTTAACCTGCAGCAAGCTCCCACTGGAAAACATTCTAGTCACGGCAGTGCCTTATCCAAGATTTTGGACACGCATAAACCAGAGAAGGCACATTATCCCTTCACTTACAGTGTCTCCAGTACTGCCAGAAACTCAAGAGACTTTGTTCTGTTACCCACAGCCTCAATCTCGAGCTGATTTAGTTCTCTGTAACTTTTTGATACTTTTCACAGTACACTGACAAATACACAGAGCATTTAAGACTCATAAATAGCCTGATGCTCAGCAGATGTCCTGGCAATCCTATTAAGCCAGGAGAGTTTGCATCAGCTAAGGACTGGTCATAGATGGATAAATAGGAAACATATAACTCAGTGTTTGCTTTCCTGTTAGTTCCACATGTCACTCCAAACAACTTTACCTGCATTGCCTTCCATTTTAATTCACACGGTGTCTTCATATATGCATATGAACAAACACCTACAAGCACGCACATTTGTATGCAGTCCATATTAAACTAAATACAAGTTCATCTACTTGTAATACATGCATATATATATGTGTGCATATATATATATATGCACAGGTGTTATATAATCCCAAATGTTAGTATTTTTTTAATATCAGTATTAGGATTTTTAGAATAAAGGATATGAAAAAGGAACAAGTCCAGGAAAAAAAAAAGCAAACATTTTCACAAGTGCTCACTCTTATATATTTAAAGAGTAGCTCTTAGTAGAAGAAACCAGGCAGAATAACAAAACATTAAAAAATGTTTTCTTTAACTTGTTTATATTGTCACCTAAAGTTTAAAAAAAAAGGGCCAATAGGAACATTTGCAAATGCCCTTAGTGACTTAGGAACACAAATCCCCAAAACAGTCCATGAAAGATAGGCTTTTAGTACCTTAGGTACAGCTGACAACATGACTTCTAATCCTCACTTGGAGTCAACATTTTACCCAGCTAATCAACACCTTGACAGCTTGTGGGGTCTGGTGTTTTCAGCCAGTTTAGTTTGTGACAGCACTCAGGTCAGCCTCAAACGATGGCTTTAACCCATCCTGGCTGAAACAGCCCGGGAAGCACACAGTCAGCAGGGAACTGTTAAGGCACAGTGGTACTCCATGTGCTCCCATGTTTCCTTAGGATGGTTTGCTGGACACTGGCACAGAACACAGATTTCTTCCGGGGCAAGGCCTGAGAACAAGGCTCTCCTAGGTGATGAGAGCTTATGGCTCCCTAGAACAGTTCCCAGGGAGTAAAGAGGCTAAGGAAGTGCCCAAATCCTGCCATTTTTATTTAAAACTTAACCAAGAGGAAGGGTCAGAAAGGGGATGTTAGTCACAAGTACAGTGACTTCAAACAGCAAAGGGTGAATTAATTTGCTCAAATTGACACTGCAATTAATTATATATTTGAGAAACAGTAAAGCTGGGATCANGCTCATCTGAAGCTGATTCTTTAGTTCAGCAATGGTGGTATTTTTCTCATCAACTTCATTCCTGACCATTCTGAGGTCATCGTACTCCAATCTAACATTTCGCAGCTCCTCCTCCAGTAACAAGTGTTCCTTGGTAAGGTTCTCGGTGAGAGACTGAAGCCTTTCGATCTCTATTTTGCACTCATTCAAGGCTTTGCTTTTTTCCTCAGAGGTTTTCTGTAAGTGCTCATATCGTAGGTGGGCCTGCTTTAATTGCTCCTGTTCTTGGACCAACTGACGACGTAAAGCCTCAATATCAGATGTGTATTTTCTTAACTCCTCCATGTATCTTTGCTTCTCTCTCACATGACCATCTAATACTTCTCTTTGGTGTCTAAGGTCATCTTCATTTCTCTTCTTTACAATAGATACTTCCTCTATCTGCTGTGTGAGATTAGTTATTTTAACCGATTGGTCTCTCAGAGATCTCCTCATGCCTTCAATTTCCTCCTCCAGTTTTTTCCTCCTGGATGTTTCCTCCATTAAATTTTTATTCTGTCTGCATAGTTCCTCCTCCAGCTTATGTTTCTGGATCTGCAAGTCTTTTACAGTGCTCTGGAACTTCGCACTTTCTTGATCCCTGCCTTTTTTCTCTTGTGAAACTCTTTCATAGTCAATTTTCAGTCTGGCCAGTTCCTGCTCTTGGATCCTCAGCTTGTTAATTGTCTCAGTTGCACTCGTGTTTGCTTTCTGCAGGTCAAACTGGACTCTTTTCAACTGACTGTTCTCATCCTCCACTTCTTTCCTCTGACTTGTTTCTACATCCAGCAACTTTCTCAGCCTTTCAATCTCTTTGTTTCTTTCCTTAATGGTTTTAGAAGCATCATCAAGTGACTGTTTGTACCTCATGCTTTCATCAGAGTGTCTCTGAATAACTTGTTTTAGCTCAATCTCCAGCTGCTGTTTCTTCTGAGAAAGCTCTGAGCCAGCTGCCTTCTGCTGCTGAGCATTCTCTTCTATTTTCCGTAGATTATCTGTTGTCTGACTTATTGTATTCTTCAGTCTCCTAATTTCCTCACACAAATTCCTATTTTCTCTCATGGCATTATCAAGCTGTGTTCTATAATTATTTGCCTCCTCTTCCTTTTGCATGGTGACCTGGTGAATTGTGTTCTTTGTGATATTAATCTCAGTTTCATATTTGTTCTTTAAACTAATAATTTCCTCATCATAACTGTTTCTTACCTTAGCCAATTCATTTTCAAGTTCCCATCGGCTTTTAGCCTCTTCCTGAAGCTGAAGCTTTAGCCTTTCCAGCTCCTTAGTTTTATCCTGAATAGTTGAGGCAGCCTCCTCAAGAGCCTGCTTGTATCTCGAGTTGTCTTCCCCACGAAGCTGAATGATCTGTTTCAGCTCCAGCTCTAGCTGGTGCTTCTGCTGTGACACCTCAGAACTGCAAGCCTTCTGCTGGAGAGCATCTTCTTCTGCCCTCCGCCGTTGGTCTGTTGTTTGCAGAATGGCATCATTCAGCCTCACGATCTCATCCTTAAGGTCTCTGTTCTCTCTTGTCAGTCTGTCAACCTGGGCTCTGAGGCCTTTTGCATCATCATCTTTTTGTGCAGCTATCTGCTGGATTGTTGTCTTCTTAATATTAATTTCTGTTTCATACTTGTTCTTTAAATTACTCATCTCCTCGCTAAACTGGTTTCTTACCTTAGCCAGCTCATTTTCATACTCCCTCTTCCGTGTGCCTTCGTCCTGAAGAAGAACCCTTAATCTTTCTATCTCGTACTCCTTCTCCTTGATGACCTTCTCAGACTCTAACTTTTGCCAACCAAGGCTGTCTTTCTCATTTTGCCTTGTTTTTTGCAGTTGGTCATAGTCATTCTTCTGCTGCTCATATCTATCCTCCAGCAACTTCCTTTTCCTTTTCTCATCTTCAGTCTCATAAGTCAACCTGGTTATTCTGTCATTTAGATCCTTTATTTGGGCATAGCATTTGTCTAGGTTTTGCTTAGCAGAATTTCCATCCATTTCAGCTTGTCTTTTCATTTCTTCCACACTCATCAGCTTTGCCTTGAGCTGAGAAATGTCCATCTGGTACTTCTGCAGATTTTGCTCCAGGAATTTATGTTTGTTGCTTGTCTCTGAATTTGAATCCCTAGCAAGCCTGAGTTCTTCTTCCAGGAGCTCAATTTTGGTGTTTTTCATCTACAACATGACAGCAGAAAAACAAACAAACAGAAAAACTGCCATAAATATTTATGACAAGTGTTTCAGAATCATCACATGCAATAAAATAGACATTTGTAACACTGACAACTTAATTTTTTTTTTTCACTGCATCAGTGAGAGCTAAACCTCCTTTTTTATTTAATGTCCTCATGACAAATTCTAGAATCCTTATTAATTCAGAGTCAAACCTTATTCAGATATCAGCATATAATGATTTTCAGAGGGGAAAAGATACTTGATAGGGGGAGGGAGGTGCATTACTGATACTAAAATGTGGTGTAGCAGAAGTTCACCAGCAAAGTATGAAATAGTCACCTTTAGAACCTCCCCAGCTTTCAAACAGGTGAAAATCACATCCCAAATANTTGCTTTCTTTTGAAACACTTTGGAACATGGTCTAAAATAAGGTGCCCTCAACCATGAGGAGCAAGTTTTCAGCACTGAAACTGTGCTGTCATTGAGGTCAAGGCTGGGATGGGCAGGGCAGGATCGCCCACGTGCCTTGATGAGCACCCCCTTATTTACCAAGGGGACCAGTTCTCTACCTCACTTCACACACCACCTTGGAGGTCACTTTGTAAAACAATGTACTCTTTCACAAAAGATGCATGACACTCACTGCTAATATGCCTCCTTTGTAGGACTTCTCTGATAAAGTT
>VZUA01049904.1:22998-33513 GCA_013401035.1 Horornis vulcanius
TATTATGTTTAGAAACAGGATGGTTTTTATGATAATACTCTGTTGAAAAAATCATAAATTAATCTAATACTTCAAATTCGCTCCTTCCAATCAGATCAAACTGCAATAGAAACATTTTTTTGTACTGCAGTTTACCATCAGAAGCCAAGATCCAGCACAACTTACTTTTTATTTATGCTGTAATCTTGAGCAGAGTTAGCCAGTGACCCAGAGTAAGGGCTGCTGTTCAGAAACAAATGAGGGCTCCAGGCTTGCCCTGTAAAACAGAGATGCAGCCAGGGAACACACAATCAAGTTCCTCCCTGTACTCCTTCACTGCACTGCCTAAGGAGAGTTGGGGGTTTCAGAAACTCCTAGGGGCCTACCTTTAGGTGGCCAGGTTAGAGAAAGATATTATGAATTGTTTGTAAAATCTTTATGCAGGCTTTGATTTTAGGGAAGTGATACCAGCATATTTGCAAACTAATTTGTCACAACAGGCCCATTGTAAAGGATGTGGCTTACAGGCATATCTGCCATACATTTCTAAAAGGATTAGAAAATAATTTATGTTTAAAAAGCTTCAGGCATTTTGTTTAACAAAGAGATTAAACATAATGCCAAATAAACTTTTTTTTAAATCTGTTTGTTTGGCATATATGCTGTTACATGTTTTATAGTTACTTAAGCCCAATTAACTAAACCTGAAATAATAGCAAGCCTGCCAAACACAGATCTACTGCTCCTTGCTTAGAAGACAGGCAACAAAACCAGCTTCACTTTATTGGAGAAGAGCTGGGAACACCAGTAACAGTGCTTATTTATTTGGCCTGAAAGTAAAGCACCTCACAAAAGTAACTCAAAAATTTTTTCAGGCTATACTAGAAAACTAACAATACATATGTTTAACTGGATATCACCAAACTGCCTTGATTCCTAGACATTTTTGATGCATTGATGTTTTAGGCAAAAAGCCAACAAAACCCAAAAATCCAGTTACCCTCCCTAAAAAACAACCAAACAAAAAAGCCCAAACAAAACAAAACAAAACAAAAAAACCCAAAAAAACCCCAAACAAAAAACCCAAAAAACCCCAATCACAGTACATAGGGGAGAGCAGAGAAGGTCAGAGGGTTTGTTCTGAGGGTTCACATTTAAAGTTGCATACTATGCAGAAATTTGCATTAGCAGGAAAAAAACAAAGTCTAGAGAAGTCATGGCAAGATCTCTGGGGCCATGAAAGGTTTTAGAAGTAAGAGCTGCAGGAGATGAGTCAGAAGTGTTAAGTGTGAGTTAAGTGTGCACAAAAAAAGGACAAGGGTAGAGCTGAGTTGTTCCGATGAAGCGATGCAATTGAAAGACTCTCCTTACCAACCTTGTTCTGATAAAAATTTACTAATATGTTACAGTATCCCCCTGTGTGACACCTCAAATATCTATCTACTGCATCATCTTCCAATGGAAATTGGCAGGAGCAGACCATTGGAAGGAAACCTCCTGAATCTCACACAGACAACAGAAGTCAGAGAACCCCAAAGAGAACAGCACAGGGAACAGGGGAGCTGAGGAAACTGGTTCAGAAGAAATGATAGAAACAGCAGCTTGCAGAGGAGGAGTAGATCTGTAAATCCCAATGACAGAAATGCAATTTCTGATCAAGACATCTGCTAAAGGTCATTCAAGGATAGACCCCAACAGGAAAAGAGAAGTTCCACAAGGAAATTAAAATTCTGAGAGCTCCTAAGCAAAGGGGAAAAAAGAGAGGAAGAAAAAATAGCAACACTGAACAAACATGATTAGTCATTTTATCAAAGATCCTGTTTTTCTTTTCTTGATTGACATGTTTTTTAAAAGCCTTGTCTTATAGAGAACCCTACATGTCACTTAAGTTAATCCTTCAGAAAACTTTAGCTGAACTTTTGAAGTTATTTTGAAAATTATATTCACATTAAAATGGTTAACACGGAACACGGTTGAATCCCATTTTCCTAACAAAACAGGACCAATATAGCATCTCCATCACACTCTAACATTACTTACATGGGAAAGAAATTACCAGAAAACACTACCATGAACCCAGAAAGAGGAAATTTGACAGTGAGTGTGTTTAGACTAACAAAAAAAACATGGAAGTGAAACTTGAAAATTCACACTGAACAGAACTGATTTGCAGAAGTGCCAACCTACTACACTGGTATTCTAAAAAAAAAAAAAAAAACCTTATTTAAAGAGTTATTTATGCTCAGAAGATGCAACAGATTGTTGCAGAGATTGTTCTGCCTATATTGTGCAAGATACCAGAGCTGATGACCACAATGACTGCTGTGTTACAATGAAAAATACACTAACCTATTGCCTCTGGCATTCCTCTTATGTCACTGTAACACTTATAAACATTACACATGAGAAAGTGAACAAGCTACACATCTTGTTTTAGCTTATATGTGTATTCAAAGTGGATTTTTTTCCTAGAAACAAACCAAAAATACCACATATGCCTATTTTCACTACTGCATTTCCTATATGGATTAAATCACATATCTACACTTCGCACACCTCATTCCACCAAAAATTGTAGTAGAGTTAGAAAGTTAAAGGTGAGATATGGAAACATACTGTCCATGGAACTAATATCAAATTCCTAACTCAGACTTCAGAGCTTTCATTTGTAGAATATATATACATATTTAATATGAAAGGACACAATTTGCCATATACTTTGTGAAAGCAATGTATTCTCTTCACCCTATAATGGAACAAATAAGCTTCTTGCAGTAAGACTGAAGTTAAGTACCCTTGACAGAACCACCTTTGAGCATTGGAAAATTACAGCATTGGGGAAAAAACCCACTAACAATGAACTCAGCAATTTCAGCCAATTTAAAGCCTTAGATGAGAAATTATCTTTAAAACACCCACCAACGCTTATTTGGATTTGTGAAAAATTCATTTTTTATGCGTATAATTAGAAAGAAATGAGTATTTTACAAAAGTTACTTACTTATCTCCAAAGAATTTTCTCCAGAAATCTGCAGCATCGGCTTTGGTGATGCGAAAGTTATCACCCTGGAATTGTCCATTTGGAAAAATAGCCTTGATTTCTGCTAACATGTGGCTGAAGATGAGAGACAGCTTTGTAAGGTTTCTCCTGCAGATAAAATAAGGAAAAAAAATCACATCAAATCCTTCGAATTTAATATATTTAATCAATCTTTCAGTATTTCACATATCCCATATATTTCTGTAATCATCACTGTGTGACACAAGAAAAACACTGAGCTTTCAACTGAAAACACAAAGAAATACAAATCAGTGGTTTGCATTTCCATGGACTTCTGAGGACATATTTATCATAAATCTCCATGAATATAAAACCACTTTTTGGCAACAGAACAAATTTGAGTTCTCAACTGCATGTTCAGATACATTTCTTGTGCATTATACTTGGGTGTTAATTTAATTTACTCATTGCAGAGGGAAGAATTTATACTAATTACACAGCTTATACATTTTAAAAAAACACCCAACCAACAAAGAAAACTGAAAAACTACCCCACACTGAAAAATCCAAAATTATAGTTTCGTATGTAACAACAAACCTGTTTCAGTCCAGATTTCTAGAAATATAAACATGACATAGAACTAGATTTACTCCTTTCTCCTATGAGAGCTGAAAAGAATAAAAAGAATAAAACTTTCTCTTACTGTACCTACTTCTTATTTTCCTTTCAAATGCTCTCTAGTTAAAACTTCCTTTCACCAGCATATTATAAACAAAAACCTAGCTTATTGTAAAAAAGAAAAAAAAAAGCTTTTCTGCTATCATCATATTTCCATATGTTTTCCAGGTTTATATCATTAATCAAAAATTATTCCGTTTTGGCACAGAAATCCCATCTAGTATAGCACAAAGAACAAAGAATCTTTAAATGCAAATAATCCTTTTGAATGTAAAAATGAAATGGTGAGGAGAAATAAAAGAAGAAGCAAACTTCCTAAGAGCTTATGCCTCGAGATTCCTTGATGCTCTTTGCAGTAAGAAAAGGCCATTTCCCAAGCTAATATACAAAATAGAGGAGACTGAGCAGTTTCTGATGAAGGATTTGTATTCCTGTGAATTCTACTGGAGTACTTTAATGTGTTAGAAGTGTCCTATGTATGTCAAGCCTATTCAGCTTTAACCATCTCAGGAACTACTTGAAAATGATTCAAGCAATTTAATGAAAACCACACTAAAATGCTTATCAATCATGTAATTTATACACTGTTTAAAGACAGTATTTTAAATAAACTCAAACTTATAAGTTCTTTGCCACATGGAAATATTAAGATAGATATTTAGTTTAGTTGAACATATTTCCTGTGGTCTTCCTAAGAGAACGCTCAATTTACCACTGAGGTGGTAATTATCTCTACTACATTTGTGAACTTTATAATAGAGATTTCTGTGGAAGCTGTGTTGCAGATTTACTATAGGTTTTATTACCAAGAAAATGACAATCAAGTTGTTGTGAAAACATAGGCAATTTAAAACAAACAAAGCAACCCCGGATGAATACACTCTCCCTCCCTTCAAGATTAAGAATTGCTATAGGGCTAAGTCATTCAGAGTCCTCTAATTCCTTCAGTAAAATCAGATGTCTATAATTATGATGCTCAATAGTTCCTTGCTATCCCCCTCCTATTTCCTTTGTATTTTAATTACAAACATGTGTTTGTTATTATTTTACTCCTCAGAACTCAAGCCTGATGCACAGGAGCAAGCAACAGTTTTTTTCATGTGGCTTCCTCGGTCTGCCCTAGACCCAAAATTAAACAAGAAGCATTCAGTACTTGGGACAGATGGGAATATGACTCGGTGCAAGCTAGAGCAAAGCTCTGCCCTGCCTGCACAATCAGTGTCCCACATTAACGTGCTGTGCTGCTGGGGCTCTTTTCAGGTACAAATACACCTAGTGAGCTTGCTGGATCCCTGAGGCTTGAGCCCTGCAGTGAATTAAGGGATGAAGTCACACAGAGGTGCCATCTGGGGCACCTCCTTGCCCAAAGGGCAGCATGTGTCTGTCCCTGCAGAGGCACAGCCTGCTGGGCACAGCTGCACAGGACATGGCCAGAACCAGCAGCTGCTAGGATGTGGGCAGGGAATGCACAGTAGACACAGGCACCCAAATGGCTCTACCTAAATTACAAAGCATCTTCCCTCCCTCTTTAGAACAGCACTTTTGTTCCAATATACAAAATCACAAGGAAAGGGAAAAAGTAAAATTATTTTTTGCTTGCATTTGTATAAACATGAAAAAATATTTTAACATCTGAGACAGCTTCTCTTTATCTGACGGCAAAGGTGAAACTTGAAACCAACTAGAAGCTTGTCTGTGCTTGAATATATATCACAGCATGTACAAACAGCAAGAGATGGCAAACTCCTGGTAATTTATATGCAGGATATCACTAATTTTGATTCTTACTCTATGAGATCATTATCTCCAGTCCTTCTTTGGTATCAAAAAGCCATGATAAATCATGTCTCAATATTTCACATACATATTTTTTCTTTAGAACAGCAAAGCACATATTGCACAATTTTTGCTCAGATAGGCTTACATGATACCAGATCTCAATACCTTCTTGAAGCAGAGATACAAAACTCACTGATTTCAGACATGGTTTTCAACAATTATGGTTCAGGGATGATGGCACTGGCGTGGCCCAATGACTCTCCCTCTCTGGGCATTTCACTTGCCTTTAGATGTCTATCCAGTTCAGCAAAGTACTTTTCCTGTCTTGGGAAGGGCTTTCCCAGGACACCTCAAGAAGCACATGCTCCACTTTATCAGACCTGGCAGCCTGTGTAGCTGCATTTCTCAACTTAGAATGATTCCCTTCTTTCCCCCATATGAAGGATGGAGCAGTGTCAAATTGTTTTCCATCCTGCTTTCCATTCATAAGTTTAAGACAAGGTATTTAGGTCCTATCCATTTGAAAAAAACAACAACTAAAACCATCAAGGTTTGTCAATTTGGTGAATAATTCTAATGGAAGCCAAGGAACTGTTCAACCTGAGCACCTCTTTTAGATCTCATTGTGTAGTGGTTTCACATTCCCACTGACAACATAAACACGGCACACATTGGCACCATGAGACTGTAAAGAGAGCAGGCTGCATCTCTTGCTGTAACAAAGGCTTTCTTCTCCTGGTCACAGCAAAGACTGATGTAGTGGCACAGGGGCAACCCAGCAGAGCAGACTGGCAGCCCAGCAGAGCAGAAGAGCTGAGCAGATAGAGACATGCTCCAGAGACCCTTTGACTCACTGGATTCCAGCAGGGGAGAGATCCTAAGGGATCACATTGGAGCTTCAGCTCAACACCATACAAATTTCACAGGAACAGTGATTTTAATGCCCCAGCAGCCAGCCTTCAGGGTTTAATATTATAATATACTTTTGCTGGCAGCCTGGGACCAGTTAGAGATGGAACTTCTACCCTTAGGTGTGGAACAGAGGACAGACATCTTTATCTCTGCAGAGAAGGGATTTCATGCTGATGAGAAAAACCTTATCTTTCTGAAATTAAAATCAAACAACACTGCTTTATACAAAAGCGAACCAAGATGATCATTCTTCACTATATAACAGCTACTGTGGTAAAATATAACAATATTTTAACCCTAAATTTTATGTAATACACAGTGTAGGTCTCGTCCATATTACTTGCAACACACTCAACACCTCCTAGCTGATGTTTTTCCTATGATTCTAGCTTAGATTTTACTACTTTCCTTTCACCAAGTCAAACTAATGCCATACAGGTCCAGTCCCTTGTAGAACCTGATTTTTGAAGTACCATTTTGTCAGTCATAGTCTATGATTTGTTGCCAAATATCTTTGCACGTGACAGATCTACTGAAGAACCAACATGGTCTGAATCAACCCCAGAATCTGGTACATAAGATACAAAAATTAAAAACTGAATTTTTATTTAATATAAACTTGTGAAGATCCACTGAATCAGTAAGCATCTTTTGGTTAATCAGAAAGACACTATTTTTTAATTTCAAAATTAATATGTCTTTTAGAGAGAACAAAGCCAGAATACAAGAATTTTCCGTTTCTTCACTTCTCAGTAAATTACTATATTCTGAATTAATTTTCACTTCAAGTGTCAGGAGCATGGTCAGGCTAGAGAACACTGCAAAGATTTAATAACTGAAGGACTTTTCAAATACCATCATATGCAATGTGACTTTATAATGGAGGGCTCCATTATAAAGGGCTTTATAATGGAGATACTACAACATCCCAGCCAACCCAAAACAGCAGCAGCAGCTGAGCAATAGGAGGTCTGAAGCAGTCCTAGCGTCCTGGATCTAATGAAAAAACAAAGTGCAGCATGATCAGCATGCAATAAAACAGATAAGTTTTGGCTGCGCCAACTTTGTAATCACTGTATGAAGTTAATTTTACTTGCTGGGAGGCAGTATGGTCCAGCAAACAGGACTGGACAGGGAATTAGGCAGTGTCAGTTCCTTTCTGCCACTGGCCTGAATTATGAGGTGGAAAAAACACCTGAGTCCTGCATTTACTGCCTGTACATGAATGTGTACATGAATGAACAGAGCAAAATGTTCAGAGAGCTCCAAACCTGGAGAGCTCGGAACAAAAATGCATGGCAGATCCAGCCTGTGCATAAATCCACAAAGCAAAGCATCCATCTGTGCCCTGATCCTTCACAATTACTGGGTATCACAGACAATAACCAAGACAAAGGCATTTTGACAAAATGTACTTCTTACTCCTGCAACTACTTAGAAAAACCTAAACCTACCTACAAAATACATGTATATATAATTTCTACTTTCATGCCTGTATTTTACTATGCCCATTTCATTTTACAACTACAAATATTTCAGGAAAAAACCAAAAAACAAAAAAACCAAAAACCAAACCAGTCTGGAAGAGAAGTCTGAATGCATATCTCTGCAGTTATTTATGTCATTCCAAGAATGAGGTTACTGCTGGATTTCCTTCTTCATTGCACCTAATATGTGTTTAATCTTTCTGCATCCACACTGATACACTTTGTTAAACAATCACCTGCTGTAATAAGCAATGCATCAACTTTCCAAGCTCATAATATATAACTCAATCACCTGGCACGGAAAAACAGTCTTTAAAGCTAGCAACTAAGAATATTTTCCAGATATATGTTTCACAAAAGTACACCAAATTACTCCTAAATAACAGATAATTCCTCTATAATCATTATATAGAATAATCATACAAAGACAGTTCTCTTAGCTGGCAAAACTGCAAATCATAGCTGCATAAGAACTAAGATGAAAGAAAGTTTGAAGTATGAACTTCATAAGGTGAACTGTTTATTTTGACTTCTAAAAATCCATCCCCCCCAAATATTAAAGCCTCAAAATCCAAAGCATATGTACAGAGCTCATTTCACTTAATTAGTTCTATTCAAAACAGATTTCTGATCCATATGCTTGATTGTGGTAAAACTCAAGGATTCTACAAAATACATGTTACTAATCCAAAGGAACAGAATAGTCTTGTGATTCAGGTACAAAAAAGGGAAATGAAGACCCATGTTCTGAGCTCTGCCACTCCAATCCCCTGGAGTTCAGAATTTATGTTTTGTGACTCAGTTTTCCATTGTATGAAAAAAGCTCTTTACAAATTATTTCCCACTTTTATTTTGTCACCATGAGGACAAACATAGCTGCTCATAAAACCCCTTGACAGATGATACTTCTGCCATTAACTATTGATAAGTGACTCAAATAGGAATGCACTAACTCTAGAACAAAATATAGAAGAGAAAAAAATCTGAAGAAATACGTGAATTCTTGAAGATCTCCAGAAGACATAGGAACAAGACCAAAAATTGTGCATGCTCTTGGTGGTTCACTCTTGATAATCCAGTATAACCCTGACTAATTCATCCCCCTTCCTCTTACAGAACTTCCCTTCTCAGAGACAGGAAACATAGGAAAAAGAATTAGCAAAAAACCCCAGAACAAAAAAATCTGTCCCCCCCAAAACAGTAACACTCCCACAAAACAAAAACACCCAACCAAAATGACAAAAAAACCAAAAAACACAACACCCCCCTCCCCCAATACTTTTTTTTTTAGAAGTCTACAGGTGTAGAATGCAATCAGATAATCTTAACAATAGAGCATTCCTTAACACTTCAGAGGAAGCAAAGGAAACCAAAGGTTCCTGTCAATATGCTTGCAGAGAAAAAAAAATACCTACCATCATATCTGGCAACCAGAACAACTCTGCTTCTGTGCAATGATTATTTTTTAAAGCTATATAAGGACAGGATATTGTTCAGGCACCAAAGTATATGAGCCTATTCTTGGGATGAGATGTCCCTGGGACTAAGAATAATCATCAGCTCTGTTTCCTACTTGTGCCACTGACTCATGGAAGGAACACACACAACTAAACTTTGCTGTGTTTTAGTATTCTTCATCAGTAAGCTCCCCACAAACAAAACCTAAAAACCTGCCTTAAACACATCAAGATTCAGCCAATAACTACACTTATCATATATTAAGTATAAAAAAACAAATATAAAACTGTAAGAAACTAACTGGACACAAGTATTACTTTTCTTTGAATCCTGGAGGAGCTGGGTTTATTATGTGCTGGAAAGCAGCATCCTTCCTTGGATGCCTCTTCACCAGCCTCTATGTGACAAATGCAAGGAATATGGTACAAGTCTCTGCTATTCACAATGGATACCGAAAGGAAGAAATAGCAAGGACTGGCTAAGGACTGGGTAAGGACGTTTGGGAAAACAAAAAGCTGATTCCAATGTCACCTTGAATTTTCCTCCATCTTTTCCTTTGCTTAGAAATCATTTTACATTGATGAATCAACTCTCACCAGCCTGGTTCCTTTTGTTCTCATATTTTAAAAAATATATTAAAATGGGAGAAAGCAATGCTTGAAGAATTCAAAATTTCATTTCATCTTGTGAAACTGCTTATCAGATGCCATTTCTTTTATAGCAGGTATTTAGTGCCCAATTTATACAAAAACCAAGAAATAACTTAATATACAAAAGCTTAGTAAAGGAAGTGGAATACAAACATAGAGGAAGGAAGAAGGCCAGGGGGTTTTGCCAATCTATGACACTGTACAAACTGATGAGTCTGTCTGCTCACTGCTCTTTCATTTGTGAACTGCCTAGCCACTGGGCCAACAACATCACTCAAGCAAAGTTCTATTCAAGGATTATGCTTGCTTTTTGCTAAACAAATGCTTCATACAGCAGCAACCATGAACAGCTCTTGTCAGCTGGGCTTTAGGCTTTACAGTCCAAGTTTTGAAAATTTCATTACCTCCAGTTCCGTCCAAGGAGCATTTATCCACACAGATAAATGTCTCAAGGTACTTCTAAACAATTTTAATTTCCTTCCTCCCTAGGACTTTGGTATATGAGGTAAAAAATATTACTGTGGAATGAACCTAAGGAGTGCTAGCAGGAGTAAAAAGTAGCATAGGAAA
>VZUA01049913.1:28761-40972 GCA_013401035.1 Horornis vulcanius
CTAGTACCTGTAGCAAGTCTAGAATGTATCCTAATACACAGTCATTCCTTATGCTTTAAGTGTCTTAGGACAGATCAGTTGAATCATGTTATTCAAACTTGAGATCAAATATAAAGAGGAAAAATGGCTCAGATCACAAAAAAATAGGTTAAATATGGAAAAGAAAATTTGGATTGCTTTATTTTCCATAAACATTTATATTTTTCTTAATAAATTCTAGTGTACAGTAATAGTTTATTGCTAAAATAGGATAATAATCACAGCTGCCACTCAATATTGAACTTCTAAAAGCCAAAGTATTTTCCATCCTTACCCTCTTTTAGAATATTTTTTCCAAATGCAATTTCAAGTCTATGAGCAAATTATAACTCAGCATATGTCTGGAGGGAGAAATATTCTTCTGCCATAATTCAATGCATAAAGGATTCAAGGGACAAATCCACAGCAATACCTGTTTTGCTGTGATTCTCCAGCTGATCATTGCACTCGGATTACATCACTTAAAAGACAGTTTTTCAGAAGAGTAAGTCTCATCATTTCCCCAAAATCGGACCCCTCTGCGGTGTTTCAGAACAGGTATAAAGAAAACTGAGCAATCTCAACTCAGAAGACTCTTCTGATTTTGTAGGTTTAAATTAAAAGTATCTCCCTTCTTTTGAATCAAATACCCAACACAGGATTAAGATCCCCAATTATTCATAACTTGATCAGTTTCATTACAAAGCTTGAATATTCTGTTCTCCAGGTTGAACAGAAGTTCTGTTCTCTGCTGAAGAGAAGGCTCCAGGGAGATCTCATTGCAGCCTTCCAGTACTTAAGGGGGACCTAAAAAAATGAGGGACAGAGATTTTTATCATGGGCAGATAATGATAGGACAAAGAAGAACAGTTCTAAAGTAGAAGAGCTTTGTATATTAGGTATCAGTAAAAAATTTTTTACTGTGAGGGTGGTGAGGCACTGGAATGGATTATCCAGACAGGTGTGGATGCCCCATTCCTGTCAGTGTTCAGGGCCAGGCTGGATGGGACCCTGAGCAACCTGATCTAATGAGTAGCACCCCTGTCCATGCCTCTGGGGTTGGAAATAGATCATCTTTCAAACCAAACCATGCTATGATTCTATGATTCTGAGATTGGTCTCTTTGCATTGGACTATGCAGAACCTAAACATGTCAAAATGTTTTCTACCACTTTCTATTTTAAAGTGCTCGTGATGAGAGATGGTCAAAAAGAAGAGGCAAATCTAATTTTTTTTTGGCAGTAGTTCTATAGGGCTTATTAGTGCTTTTAAATTTTTGTTTTATATGAGGAAGGTGGGGTTTTTTTTATCTCAGCTGGCAGCAGACAGGTAAAAAAAATGAAGGGGAATAAATACAGCTACTAATTAATTTTATCAGACTTTCAAAAATTAAATGCAAAACCTTTAAAAGTCGATAGTGCTGATGAAAATCCCCCTGCAAATCTCTGAAACAAACTTCAAACAAATTTATGTCTAGCATTCTTAACATCTTCCTTCTTTTCCACCTCTAGCTTCAGTTTCATGTGTGGTTATTTAAATAGGGAAGCATACAAGACACACTGGAAACTACCTGGCATTGCAAGCTCGGAGCTTCGAAGCTGGAGCTTCAGCCTCATCCTTGCTTGTTTGAAGGGATGTTCACATCTCACCTGAGAAGTTGTTCTAGCTGATTGTCTAATGTGCCCTGCAGTTTATGGCCAGGGCTGGTCACAGAGCTTCCACCTAATTAAGAGGGAGGATTGGAGCTGAAGGAAAACAACATTGCCAACAAAGATGCTGAAAAGGAACAGATGAGGTCCCTCTCCTAGAATTGTAAATGTCTTTAACGCTAGAAATTAACATTTAAAATCATAATTCTGGCATCCTGTTAGAGAATCACAGCATTGCAGAAGAGCTATGGTTGGGAAGCATGTCTGGAGATCCCCCAGTCCCACCTCCTGCTGAAGGCTGTGTCAGCTGGAGCAGCCTGCTCCAGGACATACCCAGTCAGGTTTTTGAATATCTCTAAGGATGCAGACTCCGCACCCTCTCTGCGTAGTCTGTGCCAGTTCTCAGTATATTTCCTTATGTTTAAATGAAATTTATTGTATTTAATTTTGTGCCCACTGCCTCTTGTTCTGCCACTGGGCAAAGCTGGGAAGAGTCAGGATCTATATTCCTTGTCCCCTGCCATCCTCTGAAGTTGATAAGGTGCCCCTGAGCTAAATAGTCCTAGTGTTCTCAGCCACTCCTTGTATGGTAGATGCTCTGAATCCATCTCTTTGTCCCTTTGCTGGGCTCACTCCATTATGCTTCTGTGCTGGAGAGCCTAGAAGTGGGCATAGCTGTGGTCTCACCAATGCTGAAGAGAGAGGAAGGGTCACCTCCCTCATACTGCCAGAGATCCTCTCCTTATGTTAATCATTTTCAAACTAAATCTGTTTGAGTCTTATTTTAAAGCTTGTTTTCATAAATATGAAGAATAAATGGGGGGGGAAAAACAAGTAAGAAAAAACAAACAAACAAACAAACAAACAAAAAAAGCCCAGAGAAGAAAGAGACAAGACAATGTGAGACGAGACCTTGGAGCCCAAGGCCAGGGCTCTAAGAAGAAATGTCACATTGACACAATACTTGTAATAAATTAAAGAGCTGCCACTTCAAACGTTGCCATTCAGCCACTCCGGCTTTGAATTCACCCTTTCTTCTATGGAAAAGCACCAGGCACTCAAGGCACAGCTGGCACCAGCTATAGTGGTTCATGGTTTCTCTTTGCAGTCCAAACTGCCCTTAGCCTACAGGAAGTCCAAAGTAATTTATTTGGTTCCTCAAATGTTTGTGCCTGTGGTATTGCTCTGGGCTGGCTAGAAAGAATCTGAGATGAGTTTGGCCTTAAACTGTAGTTGGAAACCTGTAAGTGTGTGTATCATGGGAAGAGAGGATTGATGCTACAATCACTTAACACAAGGAACTAGGCAAATAAGGAAGTGATGTTGGATGAGCAGAATGGGAGACAACCAAGAAAACAAAATTATGTAGTTAGCATATGATCCATTGCAGCAAGAAACTTCACAATTTCAAGAGGCTTTCCAGTATTTATAAAAATGCAATAATAGGCTTAAGCAAGAAAAGGCATGAGGTTAGGCATCATGTGATGTCTGTGATAAGAGAAACGTGTAATTGAGCTGGAGTGGAGGTGAAGGCTCTTCCTGCACATACAGTGCTATTACATTCTTTTCCACTTGGATACCCTCTCCAAGCACTCTAATCCATGGATCTGCAGAAGGATAATCTACTGACATCCAATTTTCTGGGATTTTTTTTTTCCTGGATGGGCCAATTTGCTGACTGAGAGGTGTGGGTGTTAACTCTTTCCTACCTAAGTGGACCTCAAGAATTAAAGATGAGTTTGTTCATGAGCAATGAACAAGCCTGTGTTTCTACCTGTCTTGCTGATGACATTACTAAGTTCTCCAAGCCAGGGAGGACATTAGGGACATCAGAGAGTAGATCATTACTACAATTAGCATACAGGTAAAGGAACAAGTGTTGGTTCTCAAAATTAGCTGAAGCAGAGAGAGATGAGTAGGCTAAAATTCTTTGACTGTGATTGTTGTTCAGATCTATTCCCTGGAGATCAAATACAGAATTGTGGGCAAAGCCTAATTCTAACACAGATATTCCTTGGTCTGACAGGATGAATGCATTCCTTTTTCCAACCACGATTGCCTTGAAGCTAGGATAAAAAAGGCCATTGTCCTTTGCTAGTGCTCACTACTCCTGGTGCTGACAAAGCCACATTGTTCTCCCCAGGAGGAGGAGGAGGAGGAAGGCTGGGAATCAGAGTGTGATCAGCACAGCCTCACCGGGAGCTTTGAGGGTTTTTTCCATCCAGTCGCTCCTTTGCAAGGCACAATGAAAATTTTTGCAGCTGCTATTGTAGTGTTGAGAGTTTGGATGGTAGTTGCTGTATTCGTACTACACTCTGCATCCTTACAAGAAGTACTGGAAAACATTTTTACCATTCTAAAATGGTTTGGTGTATTTAGTGGAGAGGTCTGTGTGGTGGTGTTGCCTGCGCAGGCACAAGCTTGGGTCAGTGACTTGGTTCTTTCATTCCCTGACCAGTGTTGGGAGATCTTCCTTCCAAAGTAGTCCCACAGTGCACGTGTTATTGTTCTGCTTTCCTTCTGCAGTCACTTACATGCAAATGGCACATCCTTAGCTCTCAGAAAAGCGGCCCAAGAAATATTCCTGCCTCTGGTCAGGCCTGATGAATGTTCCCCAATGTGGAAGTCCATTGAGTGCTATGCATGGCAACAGTGCATTATCTCCCTCAGAAACCTTGGGCCTTCTGTTAGAGCTGAGTATACATGGACAAAGTTTCTCCCACTGTGTATCTCTGCAGGAAGTGCCTCTGCAGGGTGTGCCTCCACATGTTTAAAGGGAGAAGACAAGGAAAAGCACAGTGATGGGCTAAGGGCAGATGTAGTGGAGGCTTTTATTACAAGAAGAAAGGGACCTATTGTGCCACTGTCTGATCTGCTGAACTCCAGGCTCTGGACATCTTCAGCCACACTGATCCACAGTTTGATCCAGCTGTAGGCATGATGGATGACCATCCACCCAGCATGACCACGCCCTCAAGGGAAAGGGAGCACCTGTGGAGAGGACTTCTCTTTTGACCTCTATCTCTAGCACTGTTGGGTTAATTTTGTGTAAAGGGACAGTCTCCAAGAACAAAATTACTTATAAAAATGTCTTGTAGCAAGTTTCTCTCCAAAGGAAAAAAATCATTTTTATAACTCACTCTTCCCTTACAAACACATGCATACCTTCTGTTTTGTTAATGTCTGGCTAAGTGTTCCCCTTATGGGTTGACCCCAGTCACCAGATGAAAGGGAATGTCAGATGAGAATTGATGAATCCCACTTCCTTCCACTGAAGCCAGGCAGAATAATTCCAGTAATGATTTGCAAAACGGTCATTATTTTAATTTGTAGAACAAGGGCATTGACTTTCATTGCCAAAGGGCCTGTGTCACACTCTGTTGGGGTAGTAATTCTCCTTTCCATTTCAGAGTGTCCCAAATCCCAGAATGGACAGCTATAACAGGACAATCTGCAGCTCAGTTTCCTACACACCCACCTCCTGGCTTCCTGTGCAAAGATTGGGCTTGGTCTTCTCTCTGCCTGGTTGTTTCACAGTCTTTCTACCATCTCTTAGCAGATCTATCCCCCCTCCAAATATAGTAGGGCCAAATTCATGATTTTTCTCCTGCTCTTGGATCATGACTTTGTGATGGATCACTTTTTAGTTCTGGAGATTGTCTCCATTTCAGTTCCTACATCCTCCTGCTTCAGGTCCCTAGCCCAGAGAAATGGTCATCTCATTCTTGAAGGTCTTCTGCCTTGGAGGCAAATCAATTTGTGCAGAGCACAGGTAAATCATGAAGTATGCAAAGGTTTGGAGTAAACATGTGTCAAAAGAAGGGACAAGTCACGTTTGTGCAATCTTTTGTCTTTCAGTGAAGAGTGGTCCCAACCCTCTGCTGCATGCCTGCTTTCTCCTTGCCAGTGTGTAAAAGGGCAGGCTGAAATTTCAATGCTAAGTCCATCCCAGGAGGATGCTTTGCTAATTCTTTCTGGGGGAGTGGCTTGCAATTCCTGCCTGCCTGGAGCTCCTAGTTCTGCTTATTTTAAATTTAATGCCTTGTTTCCCAGCATGCTTACATGATGGCTTTGCGTTCCTCATTGCTCATTCACCACCTCCAGCCCTGCACTGGAGACAAGCACACATTGCTTTCCTCAATATAGAATTCTAGCAAGAGAAATTACTGTCGGATCAGGCAGATGGACACAAGAAATCATTTGCTGCTCTTCCTTTCCTCCTCTGTGCAACCCTGCATGGCTCAGGAGGGCAGAGGCAGATGCTGCTGAAAAGAAGGAGACAGAATTCCTTCATTATTCTATTAGGGCAGGAGACAGCAAAGCACTTGATGTGAGAGAGTGTCCCTTGAGGTAGCTGAGGCCTGGCTGGGTTGTCACAGTCATGCTTTTCATGAGGACAAGAGCAGAGCAGAATTAGGGTGGGTGGCTGTTGCAACAATCAATGAAGTAAAAGGTTTAGCCTGCAGTTTCCTTTCTCATCACTTCCATACTCATTTGTTAAGGTGGATGGCAACATGTCAATTTGCCTCTGGTCACTATGGGGTTTCTGTTCTTTCAAGCATGGCCATGTCCAGCAGTATCTGGAAAGGCACAGTGTCAGAAGTTGCAATCTTTACATAACAGTGTTTTCAGGAAAAGGAGTTGGGGTCAGGAACCTGACACCAGATGTGTCCATTGCAAAAAATCCGTATTGAAAGTCAAAGGGGCTCTGCAAGATTTTCAGTGCTTCTCTGAGATCAAAATATGGACATTCGTTATAAATTAAAATAAATAAATAAATAAATAAATAAATAATTAAAAAACCCTGTTTCTGCTAAGCCAGACAGCTGGTCAAAATTGCATAAACACGTTGCACTCAAAACACATCTCAATAGCTGTGGTTTTTTTGCCTGTGGCCATGCGTGGATGTCACCTCTAAGGGGCAGTGTGTGTGTGCGCATTGCGCGGCTGGGATCAGCCGGGCAGGGAGAACCGACTGCCGGTATCGTTCCGCAGGGGCAAGTTGTTTTTCTGGCTGAGAAACAAGACATAATATATAAAATTGCTCGAAGGATAAGAATAGCAATCACGCAGCATAAATAATGTAAAGCAAGAAGAAAGTCCGGCATTGTTTAGAATATTTTATGAGGAATTTATTGTTGTTAATTGAAGGGGAGAGATTGATCACTGAGGAATCTAGCTCATTATTTAACAAAACCTGGATAAATAGTGTGTCATTTCTCTGTTCTGCTTAGCATTCTCCTTCTGAAACCTTTCTGTTTATGGAAAAAAAAAAAAAGGCATTTCAAACCAGATACAAAGTGATGCCCCAGGACCCCCCTTCCATTCCCACATAAATACATTATAAAATAAAGACACGCAGAATATAATGATCCCCTCTTCCTTTTCTTTTCCTGCTCCCGACATTTTGAAATTCCTGTTGAACCACAGCACGTAAACAAGGGCGCCAGAAATGGAGGAAGGGAGGGATGCGCTGTGCTGTGCCCCCTGCCCCCTGGGCTCGGGCCCTGCCCCGGTTGCATGCGGCAGGGAATTAGAATGCTGATGGTTCCAAGCAGCAGCTGCAACAGCGCTGTCAGCTCCTTCAGCAAGGAGCCGTGCCAGCTATCGATCCGCCACTGGGAGTCACCTCAGTGCATCAGCGCCCAGGGCCTGATTCTCACCAGCAGGACACTTCTGATAACAAGGTTGCCTACGTGAGGTGGTTTAAAAGGTCTTTGCTGTTAATTTGTTAGGGAAAGAAGCAGAGGAGGTGAAAAGCCAGCACACTGTGCTAATTTTTTTCCTTTTTTTTGTGCTTTCATTTTGGATGTGGTCTTCACCTTTTGAATAGATGCCCATAATGAGCTGGCTCTAAACAGAAATACTACCAGAATTAAAATAAGACAAGACTAACTTGGTCATGCTGCTTATATCTAACCAATTGCAGCACCTTCTGATGCCCATTTAATATTCAGTTTTCCATTATCTGCACCAGACTAGTGAAATTAAAAGGCACTGGGTAGTTATTAGAGTCTAACCTTGCTTTTTCCATGCTGAGAAGTTAAGAAGGTTGGTCAGGTGAGAACTGCTGGATTCAGTCTCAACAGCCAAAGTGAGAGGGTTCCATGACCAAGCAAACCATTCCAAGCCACTCAAAGAACACTGTGATGGCATTGAGAGGGACCAAACTGGATGGATACAGAAGCAGGGCTCTCTAGAGGCACAGTGCTATGCTTAGTCTTGCATCCCCACTGCCGCAGAGATATAAGCCCTAGACTGGAGTAACACAGGGTCGCACATCCCTGAGTGAGAATTACATGGCCTGATTTCACAGCAGCAAGGTAATTTTCAAATAAATCTTGATTTTACTTGCTGTGTTTAAAAAAGTCCCCAAAGCTCAAATTATCTCCATTTGGTATTTTATTCCTAATTAAACATCTTGATATTCAGTTATCAGCATGACATTTTTATTTTTGAACTTCCATTTTATTTTGATTTTGTTTACACAATGTACAGATCAGCAAAACTGCTTGAATACAAATTTTTATTCAATCCAAAGCAAACACTTTTTTAGTCTTCAGTGTAGCAATGTTTTTGTACTTGATGTCAGCCTAAAAGTATTTTCACCTCATCTTTTTCCCTTGAAACTGCTAATACATCAATGTTTAATTATAGTTTCAGTGGACCCTTCCTTTCTGCACCTCCCAGGCGCTGAAGGACAGCTAATGCTTTGCAGGGTTCAGGTTTCATAAGATCATCAAGACAGACCCTCTTTCTGGACATCTGCTGGTACTAGGGTCTCCCAGCACTACCCAGGGCACCACCTAACAAAGAGAATTGTGATTTCTTTTTAAATGGCATCAAATGGTTCTATCTGAGATTTGACAGTGCTCTGACAAATCTCAGGTAGAGTTCATTAGCTACTGCTTTTGTAAACTTTGAGAGATGACTATTTGCATGGATACTAATATGTGAAGCTTAGTTATGGGCAATTTTTTTGTGGTTTTAACTTTCTTGGGTTTTAGTTCTCTCTTTCTTGAATTTCTATAATTTCTGTAAGGCTTTAATGAAAATCAGGCCTAATTAAGTCTGGGATTTTTTTTTTTTCTGTCTGTGCCTTGATTATTGCAAAGAAAACTCAAGGGCTGTAAGGGAGAACAGCCGATTAAGAAGAAATCAAAATTTGGGTACTTTTTCTAACTACTCAACAGTCTTATTCTGCAAAATATTCCCACAAACCCAAGGGAAATCTCTGAGTCTAAGCAGTGGCACATGGGTTTTATTGCAGCCATGCTAACCTTCAACAGAAAGAATTACTTTGACTGACCTTCTTTGGACCTGAAACGGTTTCTGAAACAGCCAGAGAAGAAGCTGCCCCTCAGAAGCCACAAAATGTCACTGCTGGATCACTTTGAGGTTTACACTTAGGATGAGGTAGGGAACTGGTCTCTGAGTGGGAAGGGGCAACACATTTCCCTACATTGTCTTGACTTTCCCTACCTGCATAGGTGTTCCTGGGCACGGATGAGTCCCTGGTAGTGGAATGACCTCTCCTTGGATGGGCTGTTTTGTCCCTGTTGAATGGGCCTTCATACACTTCAGGATCCTCCAATGGCTTGTTAGGTTTCATGTCTTTCCTTCTTCACTACCTGTACGGAGAGACTCTAAAACCAGCAGCCCTAAAAGTCAGGCACAGCAGAAATCTATCACAGATTTTTTTCAGTATAGGTGCTGTATTAGGCAGGTAAGTTTGTTTTCAAACTCACAGTTGGCTGCTTAAATACAGCCCCAGATGTCTTGTGACAGAACTGCTACTCTGACATTTTATTGTGTTTTTTAGAAGCAGATTTAGTCATATGGTTACAAATAATTTAAACTTCAGAAAGCAAAATCCTTTTTTTTTTTTCCTGTGGGCTCAGTGCTGGAGAAAACAGGTGATTCATGATGCGACATTATGCTCTTCATTTGAGTGCTGCAAAGATTAGATTAAGCTTCTTGTGTACAGTGTGTGTGACTGAGCCAAAACACTGCCATGGAAAATCTGGTCCCTTCTGCTGCAAGCACTGAGCACACAACTCCTCACTTTGGGAGCCCTAATGGTGCCAAGGGTCAGGCCAGGCACCAGTGCTCAGCTATGGGTCAGCATTCCTGGCTCTGTATTTGCATGTCTTTGTGTGTCCCTCGGGTCCATTTATCTTAGGTCTAGCAGGATGGCCCTTCTGTGTCCTAATGCATTTGCAGACAGTGACACAGAGCTGTGATATTCCCTTCCTCCATCTCGTCTAACTGCTGAAATTGAGAGAATTGCAACAGAGTGATTTCCAGCAGAGAACAGGAATCAAGAGCAAGGGACTGAACCTTCACATGTATTCATGACCACGCACACTTTTATGGACCCAATAGTACTGTCAAGCATTTCATGGGGTTTTCTATCAAGGACACTATATAACAATAAGTTGTATTGTACTGCACTTTCAGTGAATATATGAGGTAATTGGTGTGCAGTTCCCTAGACTAATACTGGAAGACAGGCACCTGTAGACAGAGAAAATGAAGTTTAAAAATCTCTTTGCTGACTGTGTTCTGGCAGCTGGGAGAGCAAAGCACAGCCAGTAACAGCCATAGATCAGTTGTTCTTAATCCTCTTCAAGCCTGGGTGACATCCCTCCACTGCGGCCCCATCTTACTAGGCTGGAGCTGGGGATTGGTTTAATTTAGCAGTGGAGGGAGAGGTGTATCCTTACACTGCCACCCCTTTCAAACCCCAGAAGAGGCTTGCCCCCTTTCCACAGTGCTAAGCTGAGATATAAGCCCCAGGACATGAGATGTTCAAGCACACAGAAGGCCAGTAGAGTGAAGTTCCTGCCACCCTGAGTCACAGTCCAAGCTGCTGTGAAGAACTGGCTGCTCCCAGGCAGGATGTGCCCCTGATAGCTCTCATGTGTAATACATGCTGTCATGGCCAGTCATGGAGCACTTGGGGAACAGAAAGAGCCAAGCCTGCAGCTCTCTTCTGAGCAGTTTTCCCAGGCCACCATGGGTAATACAGGAGATGTGGGCTGCAGGCAGAGAGCCACTCCATATTTTCTCTAGGTTGCATTCAAACAAGATATTCAGCAGAGAACCCATAAATTATATCCTTTTCCATTCAAGGTCTGATCTGTTAATCTGTGGTCCAGCTGCAGTCAGCTGAATCACTTAGGTTAGCTCTTCTGGGCATGGTGTAAGCCCTTAGCACAGTGCCTGGCTGGGAATCCTGCTGCTGCTGAAGTGCTGGATATGAGCTACAGCCAGGAGGAACAACGTATATTTTCTTTCTTTTCTCTCTTACTCTGTGAGCCATCATAGAGCCATTTCGTTGAGATGTTGAATCCCAAATGTCTGGAATATGATTAGGCTGAGTCATCTTTTCATATAGATTTCTTTATTATTATTATTTCTAACATTTACCCACTTAACCATGAACAATGATATTTATGGGGAGCATGTCCATACGTACATAAATATTGCTGGTAATATGCCCAGGGACAACCTTCGCTAGACAGCAGGATTTTAAAAATGTAGGCAGTCCATTAAAGTCCACCCATAGTGATTTATCCCCTGACCTAATTTCCACAGGAGGAGGTCATTCTGGCAGTTCTGCCATGTTCATAGTGGCCAAAGAGCAGTTTACAGTGTTAGAAGCACTGTGCACCTTGGTAATATTGCACTCTAGGCAATCCATCACCCATTGCTGCCAGGGCTAGTTATGGATTCGGATCACCTACCTGTGTGGGGGAATGTGAACTTGCACATCACTAGAGACCCTGGAGCTTTATTTCCACCACGCTGTGTATGCAGGTCCATCAGAGAGTGTCATCCCCTGACCAAGTGACAGAGCAGGTGCAAAGCACAAAGAAAAGTGACTTGAGAAAGGATACGAGACCTGTGACTCAGAGATTTGTCCCTCATAATAGAACAATGAAAAAGGCAGCAGTGGGATTTTCAAAGCAACATCCTAAGAAAAAATGAAACAGTTCTGTGGACATTCCCCATCAGATGTAGCACTTCATGGCAGAGCAAGAAGAGACAGCACACTGTAAACTCTCCAAAGGCAAGACCAGTGTTTAAGGTCTGCATGTAGCAAAGTAGCAAGCAAGTCTATGTATGACCCGTCTTTCTGGGTGCTACTCAAAAGCAAAGGCTCCTAAGAGGTTAGGTAAAATCATAAACAGAAATAAGTATGTTTGTCAGTCTGCCTCAGGAAGAAGGTTGTATAGTTACCCACTAGCTATATAGCAACTGTGTTGTAATAAGAATAAGCAGATATAGTATCTGGCATCAAACCTTTTCTTTTAAGATGGCTGCAGTATTACAATCTAAACCTCTTTCTATATCCCATTGACTATTTTAGTCTTCCATGTTATTGTTTAACCGTGTCTGAAGACAAGTGTTTTATATTAATTCTGATTTCCTTTAAATTGTCTTATTTCATGCTATTGAGCAAATTAATCCACTGAATCAAGGGCAATTCTTTCTGTTGGGTAGCTCATCTTGCTCGATATTCATTTCTGAAGGAGTGA
>VZUA01049914.1:0-21440 GCA_013401035.1 Horornis vulcanius
AAAAAAAAATAATTAGGATATCTTTCAAAGAGATGTAGTTTTTCCTTGTGAGTCCATTATTATCACTGTGTGATGATATAGAGAAACATTTTACTATAGTTGATTCATTTGTCTAATCACCAGAATTAGTCAAATATAAATTCTAATAATAAAAATACCTTTTATTTTTCTTTATTTCTTTCTTCTGTTATTCATGGAACATTTCCAAAGCCTCGAGATAACACCACTTGCTGTGTTGATTCACTGAATTTCCAATACAGGTTGGAAAGCCCCGTCACTGANAAATTAAGAAGAGATAGGACACAGGATGTTGAAATTCTTAAAATAATGGAAGACCAAACAACAGATTATGTCCACAAAAAACAAAGGTTAGCAAATAATGAATCTTCTGAAATAATGGATAATATTAATTCACCAATACAAACTTACTTTATAGATTTCAAATAAATGAAAGAAAAGGAGAGGGGGAAAACATTTCAATTAATGAACTTTCACTTGTTTTTTTGATTTTATCTTAGCTTGCAGCAAAACAGGACTGAGAAGACTAAAGCTGGTCTTAGTGAAAAACTGGGTAATCAGGTATGTTTTTCAAGGTAACATTCCTAGTAATCTTGGGCAATAAATATAGTCCTCCACCTAGAAACAGTCTAATTTTGTAAGACTGGTGACTCATTATAAACATGAAAGATTTGAGAATAATTGAGAAAAGTTAATTCATGCACTACTACTTAGCAGATTTTCTAATGACTATCAACTATGTTTCTAAATAATTAAAATCTGCAATTAAAAATTTTGGTTTAGAAATTGACAGGTTTTGATTTCATAATTAATGAACCAGGTGGTCATTTTAAGGCCCTTAGTTCCTGGTCTTGCATGGGAATGTCAGTAACTTGTGGGGTTGTGGACAGGGACCAAAACAATTAGCAATAGTCTGTAGTTTTGTCTGTACGTTCTCTGTGATGTAAGTGTTCAGTGTTCTCATTTTATTTGCAGAGATCCTGCTGTTTGTAATTTAATAGTCATGTGTACCTGTAGAAGTCAAATTCAGCCCTCTCATTTACTCAGGCCACATTCAGGGCCTGTGTCTAATGTAACTATTCAGAACTATGGTTATGCACTTACAGTTGTGTCTTTTGACTCTATAGGCAGATGAAAACAAGCAAAATAATCTTGCTTGTCCAAAAGAGTATATTTCACCTCCTAGTCCACCTTTTTTGGCACTTACTGTAAATCCAGCTCAAGTTCCTGTAATTCAAGCAGCAAGTGAGTACATGATTCCAAGACATTGCAAGGAAGTGAACATTTAATCAAGAGTGAAGAGTCAATGAAGACATAAATACCTACACAATATAAATTCATTCACAGTATTGTTACGAATTTTGATTTATGATTAGAAAATTCTATGTATTTATGATTACGTGGGCTGTCCTAGAGCTTGGCAGGTTCCCAGCACTAGAAAACCCAACTTGTCAAGTTGTGGGTTGGAGGAGAAAAGGAGGGAGAAAAGAAAAAATACTGTAGGCTCAAGTGAAAATGTAGCAAAGAAAATCACAAGTATTGTTGCTGAGGAGGAGGATAGTGAGAAGTTAAGTGTTTGACCTATTGTTGCAGTCTAGTGGAAGTCTGAGGCATTGTCCTGCCAGCTGGAGTTTAAGGCAAGATTTCTCTACAGTTTATATTGCACTGTATTTTAAGCAGGAAATAGTATTATGGAGGCTTTTTTGGCTTCATTGGCAAGAGTTTGCAAAGTATGGAGTGAATATATTTCTTGATTACATAGATTTAGTGATTTATTGTCTAAATATATTGAAAGGTGTTTGCATGTGTGTGTGAATGCCTGAATGCATGCTGCATGTCTTCCTTTTTCTAAAGCACCAACCATTCTGAAAAGTTAGATTAGAATGAAACCTGATTAAAATGAAATCATTTCTGCTGCTTTTTCTGACAGAGCTTTTGGCATAATTTGTGATGAGTGCATTACAAAAGTCTTGACTGATTCTTTGTACTTAGAGTATTCAATGCTTGCTAAATATAATTGTAATATCTTTAGAAAACAAGATGGTAGAACAATTGCAGCAAATGAGGAAAGACAGAAGGCACATGGAAAAAACTAGAGAAGAACTGATCAAAAAAGCTAAAGGGCTACTGGAACAAAATAAGCTGAGGAGATACCAAGGTACACTTTTAATTTATTTTGGAATTTGGAATGATTGAGAAATTACACTAAAACCAATGTGAAAATATTTGTTTCCTTGTCAATGAGCTTAATTACAGAGAGACCAGCTAACCAGTAGCTCCAAGAAGACTCATTTTGTGTAATAGCATGCTAGAAAAATTCAAGGTTGCAGTGTCTCCTTCCTTTTTTTTTTTTTTTTTTNTCTTATAAAGGTAAGGTTATTCTGGCTTTCATAAACTATTCAAGCTGTGTCTCATGTACGTGCAGTGTTCAGAGAGCTACTGCAGGCAGCTTCTCTCTGAGGCCCAGGGCAGCTGGCATATTCTAATCCTGCCTTTAGCTGGTGCTTACAGAGGCTTGTACTGTCTTGATAGGGCTTCAGATAAATGGAGCATAATAATTTTTGTTCCTACTATCCAACGGTATCAGCTTATAACCTTTTGTGGCAAACTTGACAAACCTTGACTTTCAACAAGGTCAAATCTCATTGAAATCTCACACGAATTTTCTTTGTAAAATTATTTTCAAGTTTATACTTAAAACTATTTTTCCTAAGTCACATCCCAGTTATACAGAGATGAGATTTAATCATTTTGATGTTTTGAGAGCTTTCTCTTTGTGTTTAAATGTAGCTAAGTCATTACGAGTCTCAAATATTTCTTGTAGCTTGTTGAGAGGAGACAAGCCAATTCTTCCAGCTCTTCTCTAAGGACATGGCTGCACAGCACTCTGCAGCATGGGGAATTTGTATTTAAAAAACCCCAAACTTGGGTGCTTAAAGCAGTAACTTTGTAGTAGCATGGAGCTGCAATTCAAGCTAGAGGTAAGCCCCAAATGGCACCTGTATTGCCCTAAAGTATGTTATCCAGTTAGGTAACATAAAGGTTATCTTCACAGGCCAGGAGCACTTAAGTGCAGCAGAACCTGCAGAGAAGCCAGGCTGAATAAAATTTTGGATTTGGACCCTGTGTTTTATCTCAGTGGACAGATAGAGCCTTTTGTTGCAGGTGTTTGTGTGAAAATTCAGTTGCATTTAGAGTGAATGTAATTTTAATGAAGATTTTTTTTTCACGAAATATTTATTTTAAAGAAACCCTATGCCATGTTTCAGTGTGTGCATTGGCCAGCTGAAGCTTGTGAGGTGAGCAGGTCATGACTGTCTTCAGCAGACTTTATGATAAGGTGAACAAGACCAAACACTATTACTGTTTTCCTCTGCAGTTCGTGAGGAATGGAAGAAGAAGTACTTTGAAACTAAGAAAGCTACAGTTTCACTAGAGGACACTTTAAACAAACTGCAACAAGATTTAGAGCTTTACCACCAGAAATTGCTCCTGCAATTGGAAGCCAGAGATAGCCAAAAACGACCAAACAATACAACAACCTCCAAGGTATTTGCTTTTATTATTTATTATCTTTTTTTTACACAGTCTGAGGTTTTTTGGTATAAAATATAAATTAAAGAAACAGATTTATTGCCGACCAATGCCTTGTAAACTAGCTTTAGCTCAATGATCTGAGGGACAGAATTCCTTCAGGCCATTTGCCTCAAAAAGACTACAGAAGTGCTTGAGTCTGGGCATTTGTTTTTTTCTGCTTTCTGTTGGTACTTTTTTGTAACAAAATCGCCTTCTGATCAGTATGGTTAAGGGATTGTTCATTTCTACTTTGTTTCTATCATCTAAGATTTCATACAAGGAGGCAATGGATGTTTGGAGCACGCAAAACATATCTGTAGCTTTTGAAGTGGTTGCACATCCACTATTGTGCAACTGTGAGTTTCATAGGAAGTTCAGAGGGATTAAAAGGAGAAAAGATTAAAAAAAAGAAAAGATGAAAGAAAAGGAGGAAACACCCTTTCCAACCTTTCCAGTTGTGTCTGCTGATTTCCTAAATGCATTAATGGAAGCAAGGCTGTTGACAAAAGTGAAGCTAGCCTAGGAAAAATAAATGTCCCTTTCTTGCATCTGAAAGGTGTGTGCATGTACAATCTAAGAGTGTATATTATATACAAACGTGTATTATTTGAGCTATCTTGAAATATCTACAAAATAAAAATATGAATAGGATTGACATGGCATTACAGGTTATGTTCAGACACATTATTGCTTCTTTTGTGGGGCATATCAGGGGTGGGGTTTTTTTGATCTCCCTGGCTAGGCACAGAGAGGCCTTACATGAAGGATATGCACAAGGCAACATTCCTACAGCAGTTCTGTAGTGGCCAGCACCCAGAGAAGGGAGCCAGGATTTCCTGAGCTGTCAGGCTGAGCACAAGGCTGCTCCCCACCCCTGGTGAGCGACGTGCAGGCAGGCAGGCATCAGCCGGGTGGGAAAGCAGGTGAGTTGCAAAGAGGTTGTTAGAGGATTGTTTCTGAATGGTGAAGTAACACCCAGTGAGGGAACAGATGCACTAATGCTGCACTTCAAGTTTTGTTGTTATTTCACACAGAATTACACAATCATCCGGATTGCAACAGTGCAGCATGAACTGGATCAACTGAGGAGGAAGCTAGATGATACAAAAATGAGGCTCCTGATAGAAATTAAGGTACTCTGCCTTTTAAGTAGAACAGTCAAAATATGGCAATGTATAAAAAAAATTAGAACTTCTCAATTATTAGATGATGTAAATGTTTGCTAAACAGTTCTTGTTTTATGCTGCTGGTTTTAAGGTGTTAGGTGTTATGATTTCATCATTTGAGCTAAATCACTCCAGAACACCAGGTTATCAGATGATTTGGAATGTGTGGCTTTCAAACAACTTAGATACTCAATGCACTATGTAAGCTAAGGTTCACAATCGTTTCATAAAATTCCCATTTCATTCAAAAGGTAATTGAAGAAATACACCTGGTGTGGTGATGCACTGAGCAGTAATAAATAGACCATGGCTAAAGAAAAAAAAAATGGTATAAAGGGAAAAAAAACCCAACCAAATAAAAGGGGGAAAAAAGGCTGCCTAAGCAGATGGCAGACCTATTCCTCTGCTTTATTCCATATCACTGTTGCCTATGAGTCTTTTTGGAAGGAAGAGGTAGTATAGACCTTCACACTGGACAGCTTTCCAGCTCTGAAAGCTTGAAATAGGAGTGTTCTACATCACAGAGATTGACCGTGCTCCTGTTTACTGGGTACTCCAGGGTGGTTGTAATCTTTATGACTCCTCCATTGTCTAGCAAGGAATGGAAAGAACAATTAATTTTGCAGTTGTCTCAAAAACATCAAGGCAGAGTACAGAACAAAGTAGTGCTAGAACATGTAAAATTTCAGAGATGAAAGATGTATCCTGTATTCAGCCAGCCTGTATAAAATTCAGTCTTAGTTATATAAACCTATGTGCCTGTCAGCTCCCAAAAAAGCATCCTTAAATTGCCATTCCTTAAATGACGGGTTCTTTTGCAGATGAGAAAGCAGGCAGCATCTGATTTACGAGCACTGAGAGCAGAACTGACACAGAAGAAGATTCATTCAACTTTAATTCTCCAGTCCAGAAAATCAGGAATTTAAAAAGATGACATGACTAACAACTGTGAAGTCTGCAGAAGCTCTCTAGTAAATGTAGAAGAGGATTTCAGAGTATTTGTTTGTATGTTCTTGAAGTTATTTTGTGAAAAAACATTAACTATATAAATGCTGTGGAATTTGTATACTAGGCTACTGAGGGAATACAGCTCACTTCTTTTTAAATCTCACTTATTGTAAGATGAGTCAGCTACTTAAACATACAGTTTAAGCCAGTAACATGTCTAAAACTAAGCTGTTATTTTTAAAGTCCAAATTAGTTAATTGCGTAACATCCCAGTATGCTGATGTTCTTTGATTAACTAGTTACTAAGAAATAAACCTAAAATCTGTAACCTCCTGTTCTTAGTTTCAGGCTCACACATTCTATTTTTTTTTTTTTTTAAATTATGAAAATACAGTTTCTGTAGAACTACTGAATCCTTTATTTGGCTATTTACTGGAGTAAGTTTTTGCCATTGTAAATATGCCTATCTATAAATTACCAATGTATCATTACTGTATTATTACGAAGCATAAACAAAATTTCAGATAATCTCATTTCATTCCATATCTAGCTGGTTTTGTTCCCTCTCTTATTAGGAAAGGCACATGGACATTAACTGTCTTCTGTAGTTTGAAAGCTTGCCTGAAAGCTTTCTCTTGGACCAGTATAATGATGATCCTGATCCAATTTACACTCTTGCATATTCTGCCTTTCCTTTATTCCAAGGTCATGCATGTCCTGAGATTAACAATTCTCTGAAAGAGGAACCAGAAACCTCTTAATAGGAATTTTTTTCTAGCTCTGCTGTTTGCCTCTTTGCAAATCAGATGTTATTATATTAAGCAGAAGAATAACATGCTAGGAATTAATCTCAGCTAAAAAGCTGTCAAGGCTGTATTACTGGAAATGAAACACTCATGGGAAATAAGTTATATGATAAGAAAATTATGCAGCTCTCAAAAGAACTGACTTAGAAATGTCTTGAGTCAAACCACCCATTATCCAATTATTGTTAAGTCCTGTCTTAAAGATAGGACTTAACAAAGATTTTAGTGCTAAAGGATTAAATAAATTGTTAAAATTACACCCACTTTTGCACAATTCAGGGTTGAAGCTCACATTCTCTATTTAAGAATTGTGTCTATTTAAGGTACGAGAGCAGGCTACTAGCTGCTGGAAAATCAGAATCTAAATTTAAAATACAGTATTATCAATTCATGATTCTTGGCTGCTACAGAAAAGAGAATTTTATTAAGTCATCTGGCCCTCAGAATTTTGCAGGTCAGATATTCGTACCAAAAGACTCTCAATTCAGCAAATATCTAATCACAGTATTTAAGCATTTAAGTAGCAAGCACTACACATTCTGAAGTACATATATGTGTGTAGATATATATGTATATATATGCATATATANGGTGTTCTAGTGAAAAGCTTTCTGATTTGTCAAGGGAATTTTTTAGTTTCTGCAAGAGCAGCAGGCTTCACCTTCTGCTTTCCATCACCTGTAATATCAAGCAGACAATTCAGATTAAATCTTTCAGTCTTTTCCTCAGTATCCATTATGGTAATGCTGCCATACTATGGTAACCCTTTAGCAAGCGAAAAACCCAACCAATCAAACAAAAAAATCCCGACCCCAACAACCAGACCAAACCAAAAAACCCACCAAACCCACAACTGACTACATCTACCTAATTAAATAATTTTTTTAATTAATGGAGTCACTTAAGCAGGGCCCAGCTGCACTTTAATCTGGTTGTGAAACAGTTCTGAGAAGCAGACAAGCAGTGTGGGCTGTAAGCTGTAGAACAAGTAAAGCACAGACAGAGAACATTGTTTACAAGCCTTACCAAGAAAAAGTTTTTTATTTAACAAAAAAAAAAAATCCTATGGACACCAGACAGCCTTTACATCACTAAAGGTATTTTAAAAAGTTCATACAACTTCTTTAGCCAAATGATTTTATGAAAATATGAACTAGAAAGAAAATATAATCTCCTATTATCACAGAGGCACCACCCCATAAAAACAAAAAACAGGCTACTGAATGAATCTTAGGTTGTGTGGAAAAACAGATATGCAGTTCATTAAATTAGCTTCTGAATTCTAGTTTACAGGAAGAAAAGTAGTTTGAAATGGAAGGAAATATCACCCAAGCCCTCTTCATATTAATGCTTCTTCTTCAAGCTGAGGTCAAAGATTTTTGGCTTTTGAAACCAAGGAATTTATGTGACACATAAGCACAGTGAAACTGGAGTTTATTGAATATTCCTTTCTAACAACAAGTTTGATATAAATCTTAACAGAAACTACTTCATGTTATGTCATTTCTTCAATCCATAAAAATCTTTTAATCTAGAAGAGTAACCAAGCTGCATATAATCAACAATCTCTCTCTCCAGTATTCTGTTTAATCTGATTCTTAGAAAATGACTAAGCTAAAATATTGGTTGGGAAGTCAGAAGGCTGAGGCTGCACCATGTAACACAGGAATAAATATTTGCTGCACCTGGCAGCTTTAGCAAAGCATCATTGTGAGGCTGCCCCTGTAAATCCATCAGTTGGTCTTGTTACCAGATACACACTGGGTTCAAGCATTAATTAACTTACAGTATCTGTGAAAAATTAAAAAGATGAGCAGTTTTTTTAAAAAACCTACTGATACAAGGATTGTTGTTCCAAAGTAATGAAGAATGAAAATTAAAATACAGCTTTGCATATAAAACAACAAGATTATTTTGCCTAATTTTTAAAGTTTTTGTAATCACAATATATTTATATAAAATCAAAATTTGTGATAGTGTAAGCCAAAATAAATATTACCAATATTCATCATTTTAAATCAAGGATTCACATAGTTCTTATGGTGTCAGAGCTTGCCACATTGCTTGAGTTTGTTGTTCTGCTACAGCTTCCCTGGAATAGTCAAGGCTATTTCCATTCCACATGCCAATGCCCCTTAAGCCTCGACTCTTCACATATGCTGCTTTCAGAGAGATGCTGTGAGGGTCATCAAACCACACCTGGTGGAATTGACCAACAGAATCCTAGAAAAACATTTAAACACTAGGGTCAGTGATTACATTTTCTCTTGAACACAGTTAAAAGTACAATTAAAAACTGTACAAGCTAGGTAGATTTATATAATATTTTCCTGATTTAACAATTCTTTGGCACACAGGACAATTAAAAATTCTAAGCCAAATACTTGGATATTTTTTTAATTGTAGAATATAAGTTATAAAACAGTAACACAATTTAACTGAAGTTAGATGAAAAGACTTAGCTAATTTGTATCTTAATTTTTTTAATACAGGTAAAATTTCAGATACAGTATCTAAGTTAACAGGTGAATTTATTTAGAGATTGTGGGGTTTTTTTAAACAATAAACAGTTTTAGAGGAGGTTATGAAATTTTATCGAGGTTATGCTGCTTTTACCTGGTCATTGCTTACAACATCTTTTAATCACCAGCATGTGAAACCTAAATAATGTCTAAAGAAACAAGACAAAATGGATACACTGTGGTGTTTTTATAAGCACAGTCATTGATGGACTCTTTCACTGTGTCCATGTGGAAAACAAATGCAGAAGAGAACATGCATGCGAGGCACTGAGCTAGACAAAATTAAGAGCATCTCAGAATCTTTTTTAGTTTAAATCATTTATCAACCCATTTAAGTAACTATAACAGTGAAGGACAGAACTATAGGATGCCTTTGTGCCAAGATGTCCTTTTTGACATGATGCAGTATCTTGAGAAGACTGGAAAGTAATAAAGATCTTTATTACTCCTGTAGTCTTCAGGCACTGGACCCCTCTCTCAGACTAGGAACTCAAGACACAGATTTTCAGCAATCCTTTACTACACAAAAAANAGCATAAAAGGAAGAATCTAATCCCAATAACTTTATAGTCAAAGATCTATGGTTCATAATGCTTACTCCATACCACAGTGTCTTGGAAAAAGACTCTCACCTTGTACTCATAAAATGGAGCCTTCTGTACCTCATCCCACAGCAGCCCTGAAAGAGAACTGTTCACCTGCTTCATGATGGTTGCATAGGGGACCTGGCTCCCTGCAGCATCACTGCAAGGAGCCCCACGGAAAGGCACTTTGGGAAGGGAACAAACATGATCCTGAAAAAGAAATAGGGAGGCGTGAGTCTCATGTAAGATATACTGAACTCCAGAATAGAAGTACAGCCAAGAACAATTCACAAAAGGCATTAGGGCTATAAAAATTACAAATCTTCAAGCAACTCTGGCAGATACTATTTGTAGAGAAAAGTAAATTAAAACAGCTAAATTTTCTCTAATCTGCAGTAATGCAGGACTGGATAGATATTCAGCTTAAACAGTTGTCTTATCTTTTCCACCTTTAAATGACCCTTACGTTTTTTGTAATGTTTGAGACCTCATAAACTGCTATGTTGTAAGTCATAGGATTGCTAAGGTTTGTTGCACCTGTCTTTACAGTGGTGTTGAGAAGGCACATACATGCAAGTGTTGTGGGGCCTTTGGATGTCATCTTTTCTCATAGAGATAACATTTATAGCTCCTCAGTCAAACACAGTGCTTGGATACTGTGGGGTTCAGGATGCCTAAAAGGAGCTAAAATGCCTTGTCTGGTAACACACTGCTCATCAGTTATCAGCCAAGCAAAAGATTCTGTTTTGTGTCCCAGCTTGATGCTCTTATTCATCAGACCACAGTATTTCCTAGTCCAAAAACAAGATTACCAAAATCTAGTTGTATCTTTCCAAGGAAAAAAAATTAATGGTTTGATTGCAAACAAATACTCTTCACCTTACCGTGGATAGGTTTTGGCAGACATAGTCATAGCCATACCAGGGGACACCCATCACAAGCTTCTTAGGATCAATGCCCATGGCAATGTACTCTTCATATCCTAGTTTTGAAGAAAATAAAAATTAACATGCATGCATAATTTACTTTCCCTATGCTTTTTATTCTTACAACTAATTTAGAGCCAGAGCCACTGCAGAATTTGCATGATCCCTGGACACAGACCAAGGTGCAAGCTGCCCTTTGCCTTCACCTGCACTCTCCAGTGAGTGAGAGGCTTGCTCTACTGAGATCCCAGTAACTGCTCTAGCTGCTGACACTTTAAACCATCTGCCCTGAGCAGAGGTTCGAAAAGATGAGAGAAATGTTTCAGGTTCTTTGCAATCCCAGACAGACACTATTGCTCTGGCTGCCATTTGTCATTCTAAAAGCCTTCTTCACATTCCTGATGTTACAAGTAACCACACACAACTGCTAAAGGTCTGCCTGTGGGATGGTAAGGATCAGGGATACTATTTTCCCATTGGGACAACACATATTTGAGCACACTCAAAGCCTAACTGCAACAATAACAAAATAAACCTGTCTAAGAAAAAGCAATCTTTTCTATCTACTCATGTGAACAAATTGAAATGTTCTGACTCCTGGGGAGGATTTAGTCCTTACCAACTAAAGTCTGCAGGTAAGGAGCATTGGCTTTTGCAATACAGTCTGTCCAGATCTGGCTCTGTTCATCATATGACATCACAAATAAGAAGTCACAGGCATCTGCAATCCCCGTGTAGTTGTAGCACCTTTTGTCTATGCATGCTGGAGACCAAGCCACATCAAACGTTACCTGAAGNTTTTTTTTTTTTTTTTTTTTTTTTTTTTTTTTTTTAAAGAAAAAGCTTGACATTTAAGGACAGTATTTCCCAAATGGTGCAGTTTAACACATCTTGATAATAATAAACTATAGGAGAAGCTGCTCAACTGATAAAACAAACAGAAGATAATAAAGTGAGCACCCCATTAGTGAATATATAGCACCAAAGAAATTAAAATATAATGTGAAAACCACCAAAAATATGAAGCATGATGCAAAGCCTGAAAACTTTAGTGATGGGTTTACCAAAACACTTTCAAGCTTTTGCCCCAGAAGGCTGTATTTGCCCTACTTTTAACAATTCATTAAGGCACACTGAAAACTGCCAGCTCGCACATAGCAGTAATGTTGTATCTACAAACCTCAGCAAAGCTCATCTCTCATCTAAATTCACACACATTTAAATTAAGGTCAAAAAAAGCAATTCTTACAAGATCGTATCACAGCTAACATTCATAATTAAGCATTCACTGGAATATTATATTTAGTTCTGCATAAACTTTTTCATATTCATATGTTAAACAGTGCTGCCAAAAGTCCTTCCATTTCATAAGGTTAAATTTAATGTTTCTATAAAGTACATTATTATTACCTGTGATCCAGCTATTTCTCTGTGAAAAGCATCTGTAGTTTCTTTAACAAGCTCTGTCAATGCATAATACTCAGGGGAGGTTTCATTAACTTCTTGCTCTATATCTATGTTAATTCCATCCATATACTGTTTTTTTGCAAGGTCCACCTGTTGGGATATCCATGCTGCTCTTTTCTCAGGATCAACAATTTCCTTAAGAGGTACATCACCTAGACAAGAGACCTCCAAGAGTTAACGTGGATTTACACCACAGTAATAGTAAGAAGGAAAGGTTTGTTTTCAGTTAACTAACAAATTCAAACACAACATAAAAAATGTCCATACCAATAGTGGTGAAATACAAAGGAGTTCATTTTTCCCCCAAGCATAATTTTAAGAAACCATCCCAGAAGAGATTACCCAGCTTCTTTGATACAGTGGTGTTAAAACTAAGCTCCTTTGGTTTTCCAATAATTTTAATCTTCTTACTTCTGCTTAATATTCTTTTAGCCAAAGTAAACCACCTTTCTTGAAATCTAAGTACTTGTAACATTTCCACTGGTCATGCTTAGAGAAAAATAGCTTTTGTGTTTAACCTTTTTTGCTTTCCACACTGTAGTCCTGGGTTCTGCTTTTTCTCAACAGAGCCAAGAGGTAATTACAACACATAAGCTAATGGACTTTGTCTTTCTAATCAGCATTTGTACCTGCACAGAGGTCCTGAGTACTCATGTTTTAAACTCAATGCCTTCCTAATGCAGAGGGACTCATTTAGGTGCAAAATACTAAAAATTACTTAAAATCCCCTTCCTTTGCCTTTTGGGTACTCCACGTAAGATCCAGAATACAGACCCAAATACCAGGCTTTTCCTTCCCTCTTCCTCCATAGCAATGCTTTTTCCTGTTAGAGAACTTTTATTACCATGTCACTGAGATGGTTTGGTTACTACTGTGGCATAACCACTGTTGGTTTCAATGCATACCAGCATATGCAAAATGTCTATGTATTATAGTCCTGAGTTCATTAAAGCCTTATTAATTAATCCTCTTAATGATTTTAATACTCTGCAGACATTTTAATACTCTGAATGTAAAATGCCCAGGTAATATAGGCCTGTGTACCTTATCTTCTTATTTGCGTATCAAAACCCTCCACGTTTTCCCAGTGTAACCAACCTTTCAGTACTATCCTCGAGCCTTTGGAGTGGGCATAGCACATGAGCTCAGGATCGTATTTTCCAAAAGCTGCCACTGTGGTAATTTTTGACCAGTCGTAGGATTTCCAGGTTTCTTCCCCCACATCAAACACAAAGACCTGGAAAAGGGGTAAAAAGCACCCTCGTTAGCCCCGAGCACTTCTCAGCAGGACTATCACTCTCCACCCCCGGCGCTGGGAAGCGGCTCGCAGGGATGGCAGCCGGGCAGCCGAGCGCAGGACAGCGCCGGCCTGGGCACGGCCCGCACGTCCCCCCAGCCCAGGGACACCGCCCGGGGACACGGTCTGGCTCGGGCCGAGCGCAGGCGGCTCCGTGCGGCAGCGGCGCTGAGGCTGCTGCGAACGGCGCTGCCGCCGGGCCCGGCCCCGCCNAGCAGCTGCAGGAGGCCGATGGACAGCAGCCACCCGCCCCACGGCCGCCCCATGGCCGCGCAGCCTCGGCCCCGGGGCAGGCTGATCCCGGGGCGGGCCCGGCCGGAGCCGCCCCCAGCGCGCCGCCGGTGCAGTGAGAAATGAGCTCGGCAGAGTGAGTTCGCAGAGCAGCTGTTTATTGAAAAGTCAGCCCGGGGACGGGTGCCCGGGTTGTTTCCAGGAGAAGCAGCAGAGCGGTCTCCCGGAGGGGACGGGGCTCATCCGCGCTGACCAAGCCAGCCGTGCCCGCGGGCTGCCGGGCGGAGCCGACCCGGAGCCGGTCCGTGCGGGGCTCAGGCCGGGCACGCCTGCTGCTGACAGGAACACGCCGTGTGAGCGGAGACAGAGCTCACGACGTCCTCGGATTTCTGGTCCAGCCTAGGCTGCCCGTCCAGGCTGAGAGCGGAGTCTAAATGAGAAAGGAGAGCGGGGTTGGTTACACACCGGGGTGCTCCTGTGCTAGTACGGTGCACCTCACGGTTTTTCACAGAACCCCAGTCACACACACTGCTCGTGTTGGGCACAGGGTCACCAGACTCACCGGCTGGAACGCAGTGGAAGCCCACGGACACGGGAACAGTCTGAGTTGCTGAACAGCCTCTTACGCAGCGAAGGACCGGCTCCACAGAGAAGCATTTTGCTGCTGTCTTGTCAAATGAAACTGGCTTCTCACTTTTGACAAGTTTGCGCTGCAGCTTACAAGCTACAAAACATGAACCCTCTTAACGCGTGCACAGAGTTTAGAGAAATAACTTCCTGGACTTAATTTGTAGAATTAGCAAACGCTAAGACCAATGGATGAACAGTGTGACACAAGCTAGATGAAGCTAATCTGGTTGAAGTTAATAAATTTTTTGTCAAAGGCTCAGTAGTTTTGTCAAAGTCTGTGAGAAAATGAGGCACATGGAGCAAGGACAGAGGCTTGTCAGATGGGATCTAGGTGGGACACTGATGTCCAAATCCAAAAAGATACATGTGAAAACCTTGGTCAGCTGACACTTAACTTTGCTTACTAAAACAGCACTTTATTTTGGGGCAGCAGTGGCTCCTAGACATCTATATATCCTCTTCTGCACTTGCATATCACACCTGCCTTGCCATGGCTGAGTAGCTTAGTTCTTAAGTCTATGATCCAGGCATTCCTGGACCTGTCACCCCAGGAAAGCTTGGTCCAAGAATACATTACAGAAAGGCCAACAGATGCCCAGAGGGTTGTGTTCCACACTAAATGTGTAGTGCACCCTAATGTAACCAACACATTCTTGCTGGTCTTATGTAGGACCTGGATGGCGAGAACAATCAATCATTCCCAGGCTGGTATTTTCAGACTGTGTTAATCTTCAGCATGAGGAAATTAATACAAGTTTTTCCACACCTCAAATGCTCTCTAGTTTGATAGTCAGGGCTAGATATGATTTTTAAATCTAAATTAAAAAACCTGGAAACAACAGAATGAAAATAAAAATGAAACTATTAAAGATGACATAAAATTACTTTTGTCAACAGTCAAACTACCTCTTTTTCATACTAAGTTATCAATTTGGTGAGTTTTAAGTTGAACACACAAACTCCAGGTAACTACACAATACATAAGACAATAAAAATCCCCAATCCAACTAGAACTTGCAGTGAACTACCAAACTCAGGAAAAAGACTTTTTTTTTTTTTTTCTTCTTTTAGTCTGTCACCACCAATCACAAAAATAGTAACAAAAAAGATGACTGTGCTACAATTAATATAAACCACCTATTCATGAGATTAATTAATTAGTTGAAGGCAATGATATTAAGATATGTTGGACTCTTAATACCTCCAGCACAGGGGTCTTCTGAGATGATCCAAGAGTGACCAAAGCTCACAGCATCTTTAGCTAAATACCCACTGGGCGTTTGATATTCTCTTTCAATCTCAGCATCATATTTTCCACAAATGCCACATGTTTTTCCAGCCATCCAGAAAGCAACTTGAATCTTTGTGGAAATACAGAAAAGTTGCATGTAAATGCTTTTCTTCTAAAATTAAACCCACTTAAAGTAACTTAAAAATTACCTCAAGTCTATGCCCATCATAATATAATTTATCTATGCCATAATCTGGGGCTTTTAGTGCCAGTCCTTTCTTTTCACTGCTGATCAGCATGCTTGCATCTGCAACAAAAAAGCAAAATGAGATCTTATCTAAAATGAAGTTACTGTTTTAGGGTCCACCCTGTACCATTAGTTAAGTTACTGGGGACATAATGCACACTCTAAAGAATTTCAAAAGAGATGGTGGGAAGTAAAAAGACTACTGCTCCCTGTCCTGGGAAAAGCTGAAGAGCTGAAGCCACTCAAAGGGGTGGCTATGACAGGGGTCATTTAAACGCTCATTCTGTGGGCCTCTGGAATCAACAAAACATACCACAGCCCTGCATTTTTTGGTCTGTGCAAAGATGCACAGGATCAGCATCTCTTTCTTTGCTCCTCTTTCTTGCCACCCACTAGAAAAGCTTGCGTGGAGGTATGTTAAAATACCCTAACTGTTTCTCAAATCAGGATGATCTTTATCTTGTGAGGTGTTCGCAGGATCCTGTCCTCTCCTTCTTCAAAAGTTCAGGAAAGATTAAACAAAATCTAAAGATGAGTCTCTTACCAGAATTAGATGTGTATGGAAGATCTTTGGGGGCTTGTACACCATTAATCTTCAACTGGATGAGTCCATTGGAAACATACATGTCAACCTCACTTTAAATAAAGGAAATTAGTGTAAGCAAATGCTTCTCCTTTGGCCCACTCATGTTATAATTTCCTGTTCTGGCAGAAGCATCACTGCAGGATGCTCGTATCATTCTGGCATGAATCACCTTCTACCCTCCAGGAGGAAGACTGAGGGGGCCCAGGACAGCGTGCCAGGAGCAGTGCTCCCAGCGCAGCTTCCCCTGGCTGTACTCATCTCTGAGTGGCTGCTCGAGGCCACGGGCTGCAGAACAACCTAATTGCTATTATCTTCACACAGATTGAAGGTGCTTTACATTTCAAAGGAAGATCGGGTTCCCTAGGGCGGTTCTTGTACAGCCTGAACAGTCTGTGTATTGTAGTATTTTCTTCAGAGCGGTGTTTGCTCTAATGAAGAAATATGAAGCTCAAGCACATCAAAAGCACATCCATACAATTGTATGAAACAATCAGGAATGATTCAGTGATGAGGAATGTCTTTATCACAAAAGATACAGTCTATAAAACAAGCATCCTTGTGTTCTTCCACAAAACAGGTGCAGGGAATACTAGATTCCCTCTGTTTCTCTGACATTATGGCACAGTTAGGCACACATTTTTTAGAAATAAATAATTGTAATGAAACCTTACAGATCAAAGTCTATTTATGTGCTTTGAAGAACACTCACTACAATGATTTTAGTATGCATAATCCCATACAATTTAGGGGTGATTGCTCCAAGCTGAAACAAAATGTATCTTAAATTAATTCTAAATAGATTAGAACATTATGTACCAATGAAGAGATGTCCTAAGAGAGTGCATTTAATCTGGGAAAAGTAATGCTCTTTTTAGCTGTGTCCACTTCTCAACAGCCCTGCTGTAATGTGTAGGTTCTAATTTGTTCTAATTATTAGCTTAGTGTAGAAGGCCAGACTAATGATTACAATGGCTCCTTCTGGATTTATAGTTTATGTGTCTGCCTAATCACTAAGTACTAAAATCAGATTGTTAAATTCTAACAAATTAATGCAGAATTTGAGGCATGGGATACTGTGAACCTCAGATATTTCAGAAGCACTTTTAAAAGACCAAGTCCCAAACCCCACTGACACTCCTAGATATCTTTCCATTGACATCAGTATTTTCTGCATGAGTCTAATGCTAGTGCCAGTCTGCCCTACCAGTTTGATCTTCATTCATAGCATAATCAGCTTAGCATCTATTTTTTATTAAGTTTTCAATTACTTACTGGCTGGCAAGTCTGACATTTATTGCTGTGAGGTCAGCAGACTCTTCAAGTCTTTTCACCATCACCAGGAATTTAAGCTCTGGACTACAGTCCTGCACCAAGACATGGTAGCAATTTGCAGGCATTGAATAGTTAAAGTCAACGCCATTGAAGGTTGTAATCTTATTTTGGAAAACTGTACAGTGACCTGAAAAAAAAACCAGTAAAAAGTAAGCATTTTATAATTTATATTAGAGAGCTTCTTATTTTAGTTTTGTAATTAAAAGAAAAAAATCGTCTGGTTCTTCATGTTCCAATGTAGAAGTGAATTAATTATGTCAGACAAAATTTTAGATTTGTAGTAATTCAAAAGTAAAACTTTGCTAGTGCTCAGGCAGCAGGACAATGATTCAGTCATTGTGCGAGATGAATTCTGCTCACAGCTGGTACTGATGCAACTCTTGGTTTGTGGCATTTTGGCTTTTCTAACTTCGTTGTAGTCAAAAGAATTCCACAAAGGTTGGTAACAATTCACATATCATTAACACTAGTGAAAATTCACTGAAATGCTGATAAACCAGTATTAGAAATAGTTAGATGTTGGGAAGGAAAAAATACCACACTAGACTTTTCTCTTTTTCATTGTAATGGCATTTTGTTGGAAATCCTACCAGCTCTGATTAGAAATCATTTTGCAACAATTTTGATTAATAAAGATTAGGTTGGTGTTTACCAAAGAAATACCATAGAATGATAGAATGGCTCGGGTTAGAAGGAACCTTAAAGATCATCTAATTCCAATCCCCTTGCCGTGGACAGGGACACCTTATAAATATGCATGGTATGATAATAAGCCACTGATTCCAAGCAAAATGTGACTCCTTATTGCAGGATTACATAAAGCTTTTAATTTTAAAACTTACCCTAAGTAAGTGTAATGTGATTAGCTCTTCATGCAGTATTAATCAAACAATAATCCCTTCAAACTCAAAGTGCAGGATTTGAAATTAGTGAGTATACTTTTGGAGTTGTTTCAGCTTCAACATAGGAGTGCTAATCAAGCAGCACACCCCAAATCAGAGGTCACTTAGATGTTCCTCTCACAAATTTTGTATTGTATTTTCTTCACCAAACAATTTTTGTAGTGAAGCTGAAACAGATACATTTGGGAATGGATGTATTTGAAAGCACTATTTGGCATGGATATGAATGTTTAATTTTCCTAGTATGTTTCCATTTCTTTACATCTTTGCAGCCTCAAAGATTTTCATAGAGATGCTTTGTTTCTATCTGACATCCAGCTGATTTTTTAGTTAATAAATAAAAAGAAAAATTACAACAAAAGTGTAAATCATGTTTAAAAATTTTGCAATGTCTGTGCAGATAGTTACTTGCTGACCTTTAAGACTTTCAACGATTGAAAGTGTTGCTTGGGAAAAGACCTTCCAGTCAGAGGACGCTAATGTTGAGATCGGTGTACCTGGATGTGAAGGGACTGGCAGGGGGAGACTGATGGCCGTGTCATAAATTGTGAGCTGAAAATCAGGCAGGAAACAAACATGAATGGAAATGCAAAGTACAGTGTAGAGATAAGGCGGCATTTTCCCCTAATGTTCCAAGAGAACTGTGCTGACTGAAATCTAAATTAGCATCTGGATTTTGGTCAGAGTGAAAAAGAAATCAAGTCCCCTGTCTACAGCATGAAATAGTTCTACAGTGTGACACATCTGCAACCTATGGAACAGCAGTGCTACACATGAATTTGGATAGTCACCAATTTGCAGCTTTTTGGGTAGCTGTATGTCACACTTGTTCTCAGGCTGAACGTTTTGCTTACCTGAGCTGCACACCCTCTTTCTGCCTGTACATCAACTGCTGCTGTTTGGCTGTCTCAACAACCTGTCTTTACTGCCTTTTCCAGAATGCAGGAAAACCTATCATCTTTCTAAAGATTTTGGGAGGAGTGGGCTTTTTAATAAGTTATTTTTTAATCATGATTATTGTTTTCTAACCTGTTTCTTATTTCATAGGTTTGCATGCTACATGAGAAAGACAAGTATGTTGTAAGATATTTTCATAATAAAACCAACAGCATGAATATAATGTCTTGTGAAGGCAGCTTCTTTATAATTTTGAGTGGTTTTGTTGGTTTTTTTAAAAATCAGTAGGTTAAAAAAACCCTTAATCATCCATTTCCTAGGTATTGACCGCTTCAGGATAAAAGATTGTGGAAATTGTTACCTCGGGCAACTTGAAGACAACATCACAGGTTCTTGGGGATGTCAAAGCCATAACCAAGGTTGCCTGGTGAGAGGGACCAAGCTGCTGCCTTTGGGAAAACCCAAGCACATAGGCAGCCCCTGGAAGAAAGGAATAAAACCTGAAAAAAAAAGAAGTAAGTGATTAAAATGAACTGTCTTTGAAAAAAATTGTTATTATTTGTTCACACTAAAATACCCCCATAAACTAACATGCATTCTGTGTTAGCATCAAGGCATGTTTTGCATCAGGGTATGGTGAAGAAAAGTGTGGCAAATTTGTTTTAAATACATTTGGACTTAAAAATAGACACCAATTACATAAGTTTCCAAATACTAACATGCTAAAAAAATTAAATTAATATTTCACATTAATATGTCAGTCCTGCAGTGGTAACTTTAGGTAAGGATCCTTTGCCCATTAAGACCATCAACAAGCTGATGGAGGGAGCTCTACAAATGAGTTTCCAAACAAGCTTGGGACTCAAACAGAGAAATACAGAAAATATTCCTTTAAAAAAAGGCATAGTCTCAGAGCAGGAAAAAAGGTAATTTCTGTGGCTTTGCTCCAGGATAGTCAATTGGATGGTTTCATCTCCTCTGATAAGAGCAGATAACAGCTTTGGGTAATTCAATTGAATGTAAAAAGTTACCCTCTTCAGTAGACTTGTAATCAAATCACCCGTATGCCTTTAATGTGAAAATTTGTGTTGTATGTGTATTTAGTTAACTGAGTTGCTATACATGTCTGTATACATGTCTGTAGCACTATGCCAAAAAAATAGGCTTCAATGTGGGTCTTTATGTTATTGCAGGCAAATGCATGGAGGGATAGAATGTATGAATGCAACAGATATTTCATGAAAAAGGAGGCCCATGTGAACTGAATCCAGAATGTACAGTTTTCTTACATTAAATGTCATAAAACTTTTGTTATATAATGTGCATAAGCCTTATAGGAAGTATTTGTATCACCCGCTTTGGAAGCCAGAGGCAAGTGCCTGCATTAGGAAATTAAGTGAGAGACTGATTTCTTCAGAGAACCAAGGTCAGGGTGCTGCTCTGAGCCTCCATGAATCAGGAAGCATGACAAGACCAACCTCCTAAGTCAGGCACTTTAAATTACAAGTCTGCAATAGATTAGGTGAATCCCATCATCCCAAGTGGTTTTCTTGCAAATGAAAATGCAGTATGCTTTGAGGGAATGAATACAGAGAAAGCAAACTCATGTAATCTGATTTTATAATATCTTACTGATTAAGGGGAATTTTTCTAGCTTGGAAATTGCAGAACTGAACCTGTAATTATTTTGAGCATTGACATATATTTTTTCAAAAACTAAAATGAAATCTCACCATCTTGCAGTTGTTTGGATAATTGAAGGCACTTTCAGCCACTCCAGCTTCATCTGCATAGCTGGATAAGCAGCAAATTTCCCTGTTGCAATCTGAGTAGCAATCTGGTAGTCCTGGCAATCTTTACCCCATTTAAGAGAACCCTAGTAGAGGGAAACAAATAATTTTTTGCTATAAAACATAGTAAGATCATTATGCTCCATTTATATTTGAGCTGATTGATATTTTAAACTTACTGATACTTTTCGGTAATTTATTACTGAAGCATCAGCACAGACTTTCCATCTGCTTGGTCCTGTGATGCTTGAACCAAACATCTGCATTCTCCACCTCTTGGGTTG
>VZUA01049917.1:0-18780 GCA_013401035.1 Horornis vulcanius
GGTTTTTTTACAGAATTACAAAATTACAGAATTGAGGCTTTCTACAGTGTGGTGCACCATACAGACTGTCATACTCTGCCAAAACAAATCACTGGGAGAAGAATCAGGACAGGAAAATAAAGGAAATTGTATCACTATAAGCTGCTTCTTTGGAGCTCAGAAAAACACCAGCACATGTCAGGGTACCTTGGGGAAACAGTCCTGAAACTCCTTACCAACCAGTTCCTGATGACACTTCCATTTTCTTATTTATGGCAAAATGACCACTGCAAAAAGCTTGAAGATGAGGCTAGAAGAAGTTTTACAAATACAAAAAAGATCATGACAGAAAGAAAATGGGAACCATGTACAGTAACTGTAAAATCTAGCAGGGAGGGATTTTTAATACCTATAAGCATATCCTTGCCACTGGTTTTAGCACAGTTTGCAAAGAAAAAAGTGTAGAGTCTGTTAAAGGGGGAAAATGCTGCAAACCCATTTTCACCTGAGAAAGAATGATGTTTTTGAACTCTCATGACAAAGCCACAATTTAATGGTACAAAAAGGGAGGGCCATAACCAGCCTCCTTGAGAAGCAGACATGCTACTACCATGACAAAGCAGTGCTTCTCCCTAGGAGATAACAGTCAGCTTCTCAGAGCAGGAAAGCACGGCACACGCTAGTGATGCTACTGTACCAGCATCAGAGTAGCACCTCAGCCACTCACACAGTACCCCAAACCAGGAGGCACCAGCTTCATCAATGGTCTAACCCTTGCTGGATCAGAAGACCCCTGAAGATCAGCACCTTCATGAACTCTCCTCTGTCTGCAGCAGCAAGAGGCAAGGACAGGGGACAGGCTCCCTCTCACCATCCCACCCCCTCTGTCTCAGCAGCACTTCTCCATTTTCCTGTGTGGGATTATTTGGGATCCTGGGAAATGCGAGGAATGAAGGGGAAAGCTGCAGTGAGGAAAGAAGTCCTGAAGATCAAGAAGAGGGTGTCACTACCCCTAGCAGCACCTTGTTACAACAGATTTTAAGAAAGTGATGTCTGCTTCTCTCTTCTACCTCCCTCCCCACTTCCCAACAAATCCTAGTCACCTGAGGAGCACAAGTCTGGTGAGGAAGAATGGGGCAGGGAGGAGGGCAAGGAGAGGAAAGATGTTCCAGTCCCTGTGTCGTGTCCTGATAAAGCTACCACACCCTTACCCAAAAACCTCAGTATCATGCTGCTGTGTACTAAGTACCATTATCACTAAGTACGTGCAGTACCACACTCACCCTAACAGCTGGCCAAGGATTTTCCACTTCAGTAAATATGCCAACATTGTAATATAGAATTTGCATCAAATACATCTGAATTTTCTATTGGAAAACATCACTTTATTGAACATTTTCCATTTATTGCTAGGACAGTTGGAAAATATTATTTCAGGTGGATTAGGTAGACCAGAACACTTTTTAAAGTCAATCTAATACCACAATGTAGTTCTTTACCCTGGGAACATCCTGTTCTGAGGTCAGATGCTCCTTCCCTTCCAGGAGTGAGGGTTTTTCAGGCAGCTTCACTTCCCAGAATTCGAAGCATGTTTCTTTGTGACAAAGCTCTCCAGTGCCTCTTGGACATTTAATTATGGGAGAAGGGTCTCGGATAATAAAATGGGAACATCATGCTCCTGAACTATAACTTCTGAAAAGCAATACACTGTGGTAGGGAAATGCAATTAAATTTTGAACTGACTCAGGAATTTCCCATGGAACATTAATTCTATTTTCTGCTCACCTCTGAATGTCAGTCTATTTTTCTCTTTCAGTTTAGGAAGCTTATAAAAGGTGCAGTGAACCCCAACTCCTAAATCTGTGGATTCTCCCTCCCTCCTTGGGGAGGCCATAGCCATGGGAAGAGTGCACCTGCAAACAGAAGCCTATTGTGTTAAATCTTATCAGAGGCGATGCCTAGCCTGAGAAACTGCTACCTAGATACCCAACACAGAGAAATAATAAAGGTATTTCCACCTTCTTCCAACCCCTTCTGGTCTGCAGGGCCTTTGAGAGCTCACATGACTTGCCTGAAGCTGCAAGAGCCAGAAACTAACCACAACTTCACCAAGATTCACTGCAAGTTTTACTCATCTTGACACTTCTTGTATCAAAGGTCTTCCACTTCAATATCAAAGCAAATATTACAGTAATTCTTTAATGTAATGTAAAAAAATTCCTTCATGTAAGCAACTGTTGGCCTGGAAATTTAGCACAGGACTGAAGTGCTGATCTTGTCTGAGCTACTTAAAAGAACACCCAGCTATTACAAACAGTGGAAGAACTGGCTTGAATTTCATTTCTCATCCCTGCATCCGTTTTGTATTCCAGATTTACCTTAAAGGTTATGTATCTCTTTCTTCTCCATTCCCTACACTTAATCCCACAGAAAACACTTCACAGAAGATTCACTCACCCAAACATGCCCAGATGTTTTGCAAAACTCAGGCAAGCTGACCAATAGGGATGAACTCAATCAAATGCCAGGAAGATATCAAAACACACCAGACACATCATCTTCCCTTGAAACAGAGGAACTGTTTCTATTTCAGTTCACCCACTTTCACATATTCTGCACGACACAGACTGTAATTATATGCATCTCTTCAACACTGATATCTATAACCAAAAATGTCAGGCGTTTCAGTTATCCACAGACAGCACCTATTTCCTATGGTTATTATGGGCAGTACTAACATGTCAGGAATTCTGAGTATGTTTGGGTGAACTGACACCAGATCCAAAGTTAGGAGCTCCCCTACTATGAGTATAAAACACACATGAGCAGAAAAAAAATGGCAAAAACAATGCTGGCATTTAGATGATGCACACTCAAGCCCAGATTCAGATGAAACTCTCAGACTACAAGTTCTTGCTATATAATAAATATTACATCTAACTTCCAAGTGAGTTACTGTATTTTAAAATCCTTTTGGGAATAGGAACACCACAACTTCACCAGAAATGTTTCAGAAACTGCCTGAAAAAGACATTGATCAATGAGGCAATGTATCTGCCAGATACTGAAATTACTTTTGATAAGTTCTAGAAAGAACACGATAGCATTAATTTCCTTTTTTTACTCACAAATCCACTATCTAAGTGAGGACCACCAGGGGAATGCACAGATTTTTAAACTACCAGAAAGACTTTGATCAAAGAAAATGATAGCCAAAATGTTTCTTGTTTTTTCTTTTTCTTTTTTTTTTTCAAAAAGACCAACCAAACCAAAAAAATCGAACTCCCAGTAAAAGCATTATTTGGGAACAAACAAACAAGGTTAAATTTAATTAACCCTGTGCTGTGATCAAATTCACCCATGAGGAAATAGTTTGTAAGTGAAACCATGGCCAAAAAAGCAAGCAAACATTGATTACATCCTCTCTGACATGGAAAACAGCTCGCTTCTCAACTTTATAATAACAAGACAGCACTTCAAACAGCATGTCCCACTAACCAAGAGCAGAGGTATATAACAAAAATCAACTGTTAGGAAAACAGCACTCCAAACGACAATGGCAAAATAAAGCCCAAGACCCCGTAGGTACGCCAAGAAAAGTAACCTTGTGAGTTAACACTTCACTGAGGAATAAAGTTCAAATGCTCCATATGGGGAAAACAGGAGACTTAAATCGCCCGGGGTAAGCATTACTTAAGCACCCACCGCATCCTAGAGGAACTGCCAGAGTGCTCCGAAGGCAGCAGGAAAGCCCAGAGGAACCCCAGCAAATGCATGCAGAGGCAAGCTTCCTACTTACCCTACTGTATGCACCATGATCTCTTTTGCCACCTTAGTAATTCCCAAGTATCCAGAATGATGGTTTGGTTTCTTTTGGTTTTTTTTTTTTTAGGGAATATTACAGCTGCTAGAGGAGACAGAGGCAGGCTGACAAGCAGAGCTTTGCGAGAAGCCAGGCAGAGAGGGATGAATTTAAACCTTGGAACAAGATGCTGTGTATTCTGCGTCTATCTTTAACTTCTAAATGATTTGGTTTCACATTCCTCTGAAGTCCTGCTGGCAGATGCCTCCGTGGAGCTTTACCAATCGCATGAACCCGGCCCCATCTCCTCCTCCATCCCTCCACCTCCCTCCCTCCCTCCCATCCTCCCAAGCTGCCACTCCACCCCCATCTGCCCCATCCCCACCTCTCCTCACTCTCTCACTCACAGACACACACACACACATACACTCACACGGCAGCCGCTCACACGGGGCCAAGTGGCCGGGCGAGCAGCGCCACACGGAGCCTTCGGAGATGGGGGGAGGTACCTGAAACCACAGCTTGTGCCCACTCAGACAGAGCCCTAGCGCCACACGGAGCCTTCCGAAATGGGGGGAGGCACCTGAAATCACAGCTTGTGCCCACTCAGGCAGGGTCCCTGAGCCCCAGAGCCACCGACAGAGCCGCTGTCCATAGCGGGACCCCTGGGGTGCATCTCCCGCAGGGGATCCCGGGCACAACGAGCTGGATCTAGGCCTGGGGCAAGGCAGCAATTCACCCGGGTACTGGACAAAGAATCGTATCTGGAAGCTTACAGCTCCCGGCACAGAGAGCTTTACGGAGGGAGGGCATTTTAATAACAACAACCACCAAAAAAAAAAAACCACCAAAACCCAACAAAACAAAACCAAACCAAACCAAAAACAAAACCAACAAAAACAAAAAAACCAACCGACCAAAAACCAAACCAAAACAAAAACAAAAAACCAACCAACCAAAAAACAAAACAAAACAAAACCAAACCACAAAAACAACCCAACAAAAATGCCCACAAAAACCAACCAACCAAAACCAACAAAAAAACCCCAACCACCTCAAAATAAAATATATAATTAAAAAAAGTTTGTACCAGATCTTGACTAGAAAGTTTCTAATCTTTCACTCTTAGTCCGTGGCTCCTTCCAGTAACAATGCATTGCAATGTTGTTTAGACTCTTAAGTAACTATACCACAGGTTAATAACAGCATTCTAGGCGACTGAAGTCAGGAAAAATTTCCTTCCATGTAACTCAGAGAGTCAGTATCCCTACCAGAGGTTGCTAGTGTTGACACAAACCCCTGACTCTGATGATCAGCCCTCCAAAGCAGCAGATTTTAATGCTCAAATGCATATTCAGTTGAATACTGCTTGCCATCAAGTCTGCCTTATCTCAGACATGGGCAGGAGCAGAACAAGCCACAAGACTTTATGTAAAACGTATGAATTATTGAACACTTTCAGTTGCAACGGGATAATACCAATTGCCAGTCACACCAATTCAGACAGAATAACCTGGTAAATGTCTCTGGTTTCTTAGAGTCTTCAGGCTTTGTCTGAGTTGCTGCCAAGAGTGGGTTGTGGGGATGCAGCCAAGCAAGCAGCAAGCACAGGTTGGGGCAGATGGGGCAAGGCCAAGCTGTGCCCAGAATCCCTTGGCTGAAAACATGGTTTGAAAATGCCTTGCTAATGCCTGATTTCATGGGGCATTACACTTTTCAGAACACCGGTGTTGAGAGGCTGGACTGATACAGTAGTAAAAGTGATCAAGCAGGCTAATGAAGGAAACTGGTCAAATTTGGAAACGCCTCAAGGGGGGGGGGGGGNGTGGTAAAAAATCAGCCAAAGGGCTGTGAGAACATATTGAGAACATATATAGCATATAGAGTCTGATGAAAAACAGTAACTCCACAGTAATTTTTGTGGTCAGTCTGCATACACTGAAAGGCAAGAGCTCTTCCTAACCTGGACTGAGCTCAGGTTTGTGGGCCTTAAAGTGTTGTCAGCGACACAGAAGCATTAAATAACAAATCAGCCGACAACTCCTGAAAAACCTTAATATTTATTTTGAATCACTAACATTTTTTACTGTTAGCAAAGCCAGACACCAGTATGTTCAATACCTGCCTTCCAGAGGGTGTTAAAAACTCCAGTTAAACGTGCCAGACGAGGAAGAAGTCACTTCACTGCTTTTTCTCAGGATTCCTGATACAACAGTTCTGGGCGTGTGTCTATTATTCAGGCTGAGGAGCTGCAGTGAACTGCAGGAAAGCTGCCTTGTCTGGCACTGCTTTCTGACAGAGCCACCTCTAACACTGCTGGCTTATAAATCTCTCAGAGCACAGAAAATCAGCCAGAGAGTTCCCGTTCAAATGGTGCAACTTCATGTAATGCAGTACGTCAAGTAATTCTTTTTCCCAATTGTTTGTAAAGATGTCAGCCTTAAAGGGCAGATAATCACTAGAAGCAGAGACTAACTGTTAACATTAGTTTTTAAAAAGCACAGTGCTTAAGATGCTCAGAGACACAAAAGAACAAAGAAAAGTCTTTGTGCCTTTGTGGCTGAGGACTCCTTTCTAATTAGGGCAACAAGGAAGGAAGAAAGAAGCACCCCGTGGAAGAAGGTGCGATGGACAAATGTGATGATGATTCAGAAATGAAGTCACGAACAGGAAGGATTAGGACTGAGCTGTTTATAGGACTTCAAACTACCTCTAGAGAGTGCTTAAGTGTTAGGGAAAACAATGGCAGGGAAATCCACGGAAGCACATCCACGCTTTTATCTAAGCTTGTGTGTTTCCCTTAGTAGATAGAGAGGGAAAAGAGATTTGGCTTTGAGTCCTCTAAAAGGCCACTGTTTGCTTCCCATGCCTCCTAAGAGGGTATTTAAAAACCTAAGAGTATGGGGAGGGGAAGAGCTTTGGAAAATGATGCTGGAAGTTACTGGGAAACCTTGGATGTCAACATGGACAGCATGATCCCAATCCCACGAATGAGACAGTCCGAGGTCATATGTCCAAAAATTCTATCACATAAGCCAAAGGAGAAGACAGCTGTCCAGCTTCCTCAGATGAAGAGCTGTGCAGTAATACCAGGGTCTAATGCACAACACAAAGTGTGCAGTACAAAGTGACTTACCACTGTTGTGACAGGGAGTACTACTCTCTCAGCAGGGTCTGTTGCTTATAACCTGGTGGTGTATCAAGTGTAACAGATCAGGGACTTCTGTGCAATTAGATCTGAGATATGTGAAAACATTAATAGTAAGTTCTTGTGGAGGAGTGGGAGCTCGAGTTGGAGCTGGCATGGGAGCAGACAAGGGAGTGGCAGAGAGGGAACAGTAATTTGGTACCAGTGACAAGTGTAAAGAGGTAACATGTTTGGAGCCATGTGACTTCCTACCCATTCCCAATTTAGCCAAGTGCCTAAGAGGCATGATCTGTCCCTTCATGTTTAGCTATTTATAATGTGCACAGAATTTGCTCTTTGTCTCCCCTTGTCTGTCAGTGTCTTCAATTCATTAGTCTTGGCAATCTTTAAGATTTGGGCTTACTGCGACAAGCAACATCTTCTACCCTACAGGCTCAATCCTTCTAGGTCTTACTCAAGAGTATTTCCTTCTTTTTGGAATGATCTTGTTAACCTCTGCAGAAATTTCAGCACAGGTGTGTTCAAGAGTAAGAGCTCTGGAGTAGGGACTGTAATTGCACAGACAGGCAGTCAGTTCCTGCCCGTCACAATGCATCCAGTGCCGTTCATTCAGTATTTCTCATCCTGCACACTGCTCACTGCCCCAGCTGACCTCCAGCCAAGCTACTCAGCTACGTACTTACACCAACAGCCCTCTCCAAAATGGTCTAGCAGCTGGGGTTTGGACAAGTGTTGATCCATGTGCTGCTTCTTTCCTAACACTTGGTTTTTGTTTTTTTTTTTTTTCCTTAGAGAGGTTGGGAACAGCAAATGCACCAGGTGGGGACAGGGGGCTTTTGGTGGCAACCCTCCCACACTCCCTTGCTGCCCACTCCCTGGCTGCCACCACACAGCCTCCAACACAGCAGGATACATCTGCCGTGGAAGGAAACCCAGGGGATGGAGATGGGCTCACCTAGGGCAAAACACTGCCCTGGTCTCCCAGTGTGGAGTCTGACTGCGCTGAGCACAAGACTCCTACCATTTCCATGAGGCTCACTGGGTAATGGCAGGAGGCTCAGTCACTGAAAATGTTCAGAAGGTTAGCTCTGCTATTTGTAAAACACACGCAAATCGTTCAAACTCTTGATAAGCATTAATAAAGTAAATTGAGAATGCACTTAGTACATACTCTGCAACCAGTTTTGCAGCAACAGAAGATTTTCTGTGCTGGCTTTTTTTTCTTGACTTCTATGTTTCTGTGACTCAAGCCATAGGGAAAGAAGGGAGATCATCCACAGTCACAAACTGAAGCTTCAGGAAGGAGATCATACATGGTCACAAATTAAAGCTTCAGGAACAAATCAAAATTTCATTAATTTCATTTTACTAAATAAAGGAAAAATCTATTATTTACTTTTGACAATGTCTTTCCTTTTGCTATGTCTTGTATTTATACTTTTGGTGAGAGTTTTTGGTATGAACTCATGGCTTAAACCAGTAGTTAGCATCATATATAAGCATGTCACATGTATAGGAGCCAGGATATAAAGACTTTAGCTTTATTTTTCTACACAAGAACAAAGTTTTAACATTAATTATGAAGAGCTAAGCAACTTTTGAAAAACTCTGTGCCTTTGCCTTTACCAGATGCATTTTCAAATTCACTTGAGAAATACCTAAGGGGAGAACTAGAGCAATTCTGGTTCCATTTATCTTTACACTAAATACAGGGAAAAGACTACTCTTTTTGTTAGGTTCTCAAATTGATCAACAAAATTTGGATTTGAGATACAATAAAATGAAGAGCAACTTTTAAAAAGTGAAGTTTTGTAGGTAAATGGATAATTTTACCAGACTGAAAAGTATTTTTCTAAAAAGAAAAAAGAACCAGGTAAACCTAAGCCCACAAAGTGCTGAGGCCTGGAAAAGTCTTTCTGGAACTGGTAGTGCTCCTGGATAAATAAAAAGGCTGCTTTCAGACTTTCTAACATCATCTATTATTTGTGCTCTACCTGAAAATGCTGAACTTTCAAGGTTTGAAGTGAGAGCTATAGTTCATTTAAGTCGCTTGGTGAGCAGTGCACCTAACGAAGATTGTCTTCCTCAGGATTTATGATCCTCTGCTATTTATTGCCTTCAACAACACTAATCCCTGTTTCCTCTAAACTCTCATGACCACTCCTGCCCCTCAGCACAGGAGAGCTGCCCACCTCTTTCCAGCTTCATGCAGCCAACCTGCACTTCAAAATTATCCTTTTAATTTCCCCAGGCCTCCATGATTCTTCTTCTAGATACTGCCCTCAGTTATCAATATTCCCAACTCCCTTCCACTTCCCCTTCTCTATTTTCTCCCCACCTGTGGAAAAAGTAGCAAGCAGGTTGTGCAGCTTGATTCAGTGCTGCGAGTGCTCAGACTGAGGAGCCAGCACACATGGGAGCTGCTTTAGGACAGAAATGTTGCATGTCCTGCTCTTTTTTTGGCTGATATCTTGGATTCCACTTCAGGAGAGTCAAGGAGAATCAGTACAGCTGAGATTTCTTCCTCGGTGTTTAATTTAACAGAAGGTGTCTAGTGAGTTCAAAACTACTGGCTGTGGCCAGGAATGTGAGACAAACAAACATAGCATGATTGTGTTCCCTTAAAAAGTTAAACTCTGAAAATAAAATAAACAAACAGCCCACATGCCACCTACAAAGATTCATGACACAGTCTTTGCTCCAGCAGGAGATGCTCTTTGTCTTCTCAATGATAAGAACCCTCTGCTGCTTTAAAGGCCTTATGTCTACTCTAACCAAGTATACAAAGGGTAGCAAACAGTGCTAATTAACAGAGCTCATTGCAGCCTGTTCTTGAAGAGGAAAAGTGAAATGTTTGTGAAGGATCACACCAACAAAACTTGTCACAACATTCACTTGGAAACAAAGTCCTAATTTCTGCAATTATGATATATTGACTTTTTTTTGTTATGGAAATGGGTCTGTTATCCTGTCTCACTCCTGCACCTTGGTTTCATTGCAGTGCTAAATTCTGCACTGAAAACGGTTTCCAGTAAATTATTTTACAAAAATGCCACAAACGTTATCTCTTTTTATTTGCTTGGACAGACAACCCCAAGTTTTTTGTGGAAATTCAGCCATTGCGTGAAGTGTGCATGCAGGCAGACATGACTGTGGCTGGAGTGCACACGCACTTTTTTCAGAACTGGAAGAGGATAATGTATGAAAGAGATTCCAGTTGAGCTGAAGGTAGGAACAATCCCCCTTCATTCATCCCACATCCCACCAAAAAACCTCCTGCTCTCAAATAAAACTCATTGTATTTCATCCTCCAGATGAAAAATTTGGAAAAGAAAGGAAATTACTTTTTTTCTCCATAAATAAAAAAATACACAGCAAGAACACGGAAGGAGGTCTGGAAGTTTCAGAAACTGCTAATGAGAGCTGGAGCATTAATATATAGGCCAACACCACGAATCCCATCAGATCAGTTATGTAAAAGCCAGTAGCGCCTGACTTGCTCTCTGAAATGCATCAGTGCCCTGCAGGGCTGGGGGAGGTGTCCCTGCCACACAGCCCTGTCCTTCCCTCTGTCCCGGCCCCAAGGCAGCAGGGATCCCTCGGGCTCGGGGTCCAGGGCCAGGAGAGGTGGGCTGATCAGCCCGAGGGTCTGCGCTGGGGCGGGAGCACGCAGGGCGAGACAGCCTGGGAGAAGCTTGTCCTACTGCTCCCTCTGCTGTACCCATCCTGTGGAGAAGTCCCAAATGTCAGCGCGGAGAGCCGGGATGAGGCATGGCAGCTGTGAGCGCGGCCTGCAGATAGCACAGGCTTGGGGAAGAGAGGAAGTCGCTGGTGATGAGGCAGAAAGCACCACCACACTCAGGAGATGGCACGGCACGGACCTCTGTGCGTCCGACCGAGCAAATCTCTTCGGCTCTGTACCTGCCAGGGGTTCACTTGTGCTTCCAGAAAGGTGCAGGGGAATAAAGCCTCTCCTTGGCACGATCAGCTCGCTTTGGGACACGTATTTAGATCATGATCTCATCTTAGGATTCGGCTGGGTGTCCGGATCAGCCCCAGGGAAAGGCCCAGGAAGCTCCCTTGGCAGGGCAGCAGCCAAGTCCCACATTAGGGAATGCTGGCAGCAACACCCCCCGGCACAGCCCACTCCGAGTCACATCAGTGCCACGCCACATATAAACAGGGAGCACGGGGGAAGAAAAAAAAATGCAGAAAGGAAAGGGGAAGAGTGGCTTATGGTAATGAAGTCAATTAATCGTGTGGTAATTAACAATCTGATTGTTCTAGAGAATGTTTTTTTCTAACCAAAGCCCATCTGAACACAACTGCAGTCAATAATCCCACCCTGTACCCTTATTTCTGAGGGCTGAGAATTCAGCAGAACTGGACACCACCTATGGAAGACATTAGCAGCTGCCATGAAAGCATCTACTTGAACACAGGGAAAACTTGTACCCCAAGGAAAACACATACTTTCAGACATTCAAACATTATAATGTGCTTTCTACAATCTTCACAACAATATTCCAGTTACTTCATACTTTCCTCTTAGCACTAATTTATGGAAATCCAAGCTAGAGAAGAAACCATTTCAAAGGAAGAAATGTCTCTCAAGCACTTTTTCTCTGAGAAGGTGCACACTCATCAGAATAGGGAGGAATGATGAGAAGAATCAGCACCTTCGGGAAAAGTGGACACTTTCCATAATAAAAGAGGGGTTGAAAGGCTGGAGTTAGGTTAGGGCTTTGAAAATTCTGCCATACAGTCATCTTAAACCTTCTGGAGAATCTCAGGAACTTTACACAACTTGTACCAGAAACAAAACAACTCTTCCTAATAGCAATATGAGACTAAAAAAAATTAATTACTGAGTTCCAGAAATGTTAACAGAGAGACTGCATTCACGTTTTTTTCTCCATGCCCCAAGTATTATCTCCTCCTATATTACAGAACATCTACCAGCTAATGAAAATACGGGAAACTGGACTTTAAGATATATCACAGTGATAAAATGAATTATATTTAAATGTCAATGGAATCTATGAAATAGAGCAAATTTGGAAGAAATCCATTCAGTAATTTTAAAGTTGTGAATAATTAGCGTGGCATTTTCAAATGCACTTGGTCAAATTCATTACCTAATTCTGCTCTTAATTCTTTAATTTTCATTTTTGCGAAGCTATATGAGCCATGCAATATTAAAGTAGCATTAGAATGCTGCAGCAGTAGTGAGTCCTGCTGAAAAATTCCAGTCTTAAATGAATGACTCCAGCAAAAGAATGGGACATGGCAATTTTGGGCAGAATGAAGCCCATTATTTTCAAAGGCAGCACTCCAGATTTTCCTAAATGCAAACAAATACAGTTTGACCAGAGGACTGACACAATGTACCTAATTCCAACTTCCCTAAGTTATATGGCAAAAAGAAGCTGGACTGAAGCCAAAAATATAAACTAAAGAACTTCCAAGGAAAAACCAAAAATTGGAAAATATTTTGTCTGAAGTAAGCTAGTAATAACTGCAGATTATTTTGACATTGCCCTGTTAAGTTTCATGATGAATACTCAGAAATACACCAAGTGTGAGACACAAAGGTCAAGCACAGGTCTGGTCATAACCTACTCACTGTCAGATGTCAAAGGCTGCTCCTTTTTATAGCACCTCCTTCCATCTCACCGAATTCATCATATTTATCCCCAAATAAAAGGAAATTATGGAGGTGTTTTTGCTTTGTTCAGAGAAGCACATGCTTTATCCAAGAGCCTCAGACACTCCAGTGTAAATTATTTGTACTTCTTGCTACAAAAAGTCTTGCTCCAGGACTTTGTGACAACACTGACTACCTGAGGGAAATCAAATTAACAGCAGCTGAGACAGAACTATTAAAGACTTGTTCTCCCCTATGTACAGTAGTCTGCGAACGTATCCACAGGCACTGAGAGAGTGAGGATAAGCAAGGACATTTCTTTGAACCACCACTATATTTCACATTAGTGTTCTATTCTTGTGAGGGAGCTGTGGATGCAGTGATATTGATAGGCTCTGGGGTTCTTTGAGCTTCAACTCAAGCATGCAGATTTTACAGACATGCACACCATGAAGACAGTCACTTCCAAATTAAATCAAGCAAGCTTTTTGGTTAAAACTACGGAGCTAACTGTAAGGTTGTTGCTTGTTCCAAGTGTAATGATGTAAGGAAGAGGCACACCTAAAGCCTCTCCTCTGCCCCCATGCCCTCAGGAGGCACTATCCATCCTCCAGAGATGGTTTTGGGATGGCACCCAGCGTCTTCCTGCACAACCTGCCAGCACAAGATGCTCTCAAAGGAGTTGTACTCATGCCCTTGCATTAGCACCTCCTGCTCAGTGACGGAGATGACATCTCTGCTGCTTCCAGAAGGGCAAAGACAAGTACAACTAGCAAAATTCTCAGAGTGGCAGGGTCCATATTTGTAACTGGGAATACCACTCTGAAATGCAGGCAGGAGACCACCACACTGTGCTCATGCTGCTCAGGCATTACCCGAGAGGTCAGTGTGCCAGGGCTTGTTGTTAAACACCACACTGGCAGTGGTAGAGACCTGACCAGGTCTCAGCTATGCCACAGGTTTGTTTCATCAATTTAGGAATTCACACGTTTAATTCCTCCCTCCCACTTCTCATCTGCTTTGTCTGCATAGCCTTCAGTGGTTTTAAGGTGAGTGTCATGTTTCTGGGTGCTCAGAGCAACTAAAACTTTGAGTACCTTTGACCTCCCAGCACTACTGGGACTAAATATTGAAAACCGTTCAAGTAACATTTTTATTCCATTCAGTGAATGGAAAAAATAACTGAGTTGAAAGAAAAATGCACCTTGCTTCAAAAGCCTCTTTAATCAGCCCCAGAATCTGAACCAATGCTGAGCATAAAGATTTAAATTTGGCTTAATGAAAACTGAATAAACCAAAAAACAACAAAAGAAGTCTCTTTACAAAAGGTATGGATTCGACCCAGCCAATAAATAATTAAAGCTCCTCTCTGTTCCCTTCCACTTTCTATTTTAAGGCTTTTCATTATATGGGATCAAAGTCAGCTCGAGTTGGAGAGAGTTAGACAAATCCATCACGGAGACAGAATGAATGTATGATCTCATCCCCTGTGACAGCAGCCCGACGGTACCACCTGTTTGAACTCGGCTCATACCACTTCTGATGACACTGGCAATGTCAAACAAATCGCTTGAAATTCGAGGGAAGGGGGGAGGAGGGGGGCGGGGAGCACTCTCCACCTAAGCAAACCAAAAACAAAAAACAAGAGCTGTAAATCTGGCAGGAGGAATGCTTACAGGCAGCCAGTGCTGCAAAAAGAGCAGTCACAGAAAGGGTTCAGACCCCATGAACACAAATCACTCTGGGCTGCAAAAAATCAGTTGTATGAAGACTGATTTCTGTTTGGAAAAGAGTCAAATGAGAGAGCAATGCAAGACAGCTGTATAAAAAATTACAAATTTTAAAAATAAGGGAAATTAAACATCCTTATTTATTTTCTTAAAATGAAAGAAAAAGAATACATTGAAGCCAGAAGAAAAAAATTAGAAGATATGAAAAGTTAGGTTAAACAGGGAGTTTAAAACTGGCAGGCAAATTTAAAAGAGATTAAGGAAAATTCTGTTCTACCTTTTGAAACTTAAAATGTAAAAGTTTACCCTGTGGAGCTATCTGCAGCATAATATAATTGGGACCAGAAAGGACTATTAAAAAAATATTCATTAGGTTGTTAATGAATACCTGCATGCTCCCATTAGAAACTCATCTGTTTTCAAAAGAAGGAATATAATCCTTAATGAACCCTGAACCTTTTTTTAAGCAGTAGAAGGAAAACATTTATACTTCCTGACACAAACAGTGATTAAGTGTCAGGGATTAAGACATCACCCTTAAGGGGAATCCCCAAGGATTAAGAAAATCCCCCTCTTGTCACATTATTCCAAAACTGTCAGCTGCCCAGTTCCTGAGCACTGTCAGGAACAATGTACTGGACCAGATCCAACACACCAATGTTTGGTTAACACTAAAGTTTAGTCAAGAGATTTCTGTCTAAAATGCTTGTTTAAGGAAAAAGTTGACAGCCTTTTGAGTGCACCATAAAGCTTTGTGTTCTTAACCATTTTTTGTTTTGCCAGTAGTTAGAAGCACTTGGAGATGAAGGCAGCAAGCATACATCAGCTCTTCTTGGTTTGGTGTATAAAACCACTTTGGTCTAGATCTGGGTCAAGATACACTATTTCACTTCTTTAAGCTGCTTGATGTGTTCAACACAAACATGACTTTGGGTCTGCCACTGCACAAGGCACATTTGCACTTCTAGGAGTTGTAGGGTATTCTGGCTGATTAAGCTTGCAACTAGACAGACATAAGAGTCAAACTGTAAAATTATTTCAGATACAAAAAAACTCACTGCTGTGAAATTTATGCAATTTTTTTTTCTCAGTCTACTAAGATGAAAACAAAGAAGCAGTTTAGCACTTCACTAGCTGAAAGAACTGTTTCAAACATGTTCTAGATTAAGACTGCATGGCAGGACCTTTTCCCAGGGAGAAAAGGCATTCTGGGGAGAGTAGAGGCCTCTAACAACGTTCTCTTCGGTGACCTAATTAGCATCTGATGTGTAGGAACACCTCCTTTAAATCTGTGATTTTCCTGTCTACCTTGAAATGGCCCTTTATCCAACTCATAAAATTACTTACATTTGCTACCAAACAGATAAATAAACCAATGTTATTCAGGCCCAGCAGCTCTTGAAATGAAGGGGGGGGAAAAAAAGCCTGTAATAAAAAAAAATTAGATTGGAAATGTTTTGATGCTTTATGTGGGAGTTAGCTGTATGCAGAATTGAACTGTATTTTCTTGGTTTAGCTGAACTAAGCTGTACTGACAAGAGCATGCTGAATTAGATCCGGTTGTAACCCGAGGTGAACCTGCAGGGTAAACCTTACGTCACTATATTGCTGCAGTTCTTTCTTTTTTCCACGAGCAAATGTGGCTCACTTCCCTCAGTCTCTGAAATGCCTATCGTGTGTGCTGGCCAAGGGGTAGAAGTCCAAATAGAGCATGGATTAGAGTTTGGATTTATTCACTTCAGGCCTCTAGGAATGGAACTGAGCTACTGGGACAGACTAAATAAGACTGCAAAGGCATGAAGGAGGCAAATATGAATGTAACGGGGTATTAGAATGCACACTGTATTTAAAGACATTTACCCACAATTCTGATTTGTACTTTTGGGCTTTTGCCTACCCAAGGCAAAACCAACACCGTGTTTCTCTCTCAAAACTATATAGGGACAACTTGGCTTGCATTCTGGGATAATTGACCCTAACAGATGACAATGCCAAGCCCTTCCTGGCTAGAGTAACAAATATTTAGTTTCTACAGCACCACCCACACAACTTTGCATAGTAGAATATAACTTTCCTGCAAGAGCCTGGCAACTCCTTAGCATGAAGGACAAGGAGGACATACCTTAAATGGCATGACAATCCCCCCTGCCAAATTTCCATGACCACATCACTGCTTCAGAGATGTAACTGAGCAGATAAAACTGTTTAACTACCTTACAGCCTACAAAACGTGTTCTGTGTTCCACCTTCAGGCATGTTGCTAAGCACAAAACTACTCTCTCTTTGCCAGAGCCAGCTGGAAGCCTCGGTGGCACAAGGTAGGTGGGCACATAACCCTCTGTTATCTCAGTGCCTGATGGCTCCTTTCTTTGCTAGCTTTATCCCTGACTTTCTGTGGCGTGGCAGACCACACAGGAGCCCTCCCTGAATTAATCCATATACTTGGAGAAAAAGCAACTCTATTTGCAGTTGCACTAGACAGGTAATAGACCACTGTCCACAACACAGGCTCTTTACCTGCAGCCCCTGGAAGGAGTCCTCTACCTGCTCAGTTAGGACACTGTAAAAGGTTTTTCCTTTGTTAAGTGCTATGGCGCTAAATGTTATTTTCCAACTGTGTATAATCATTTTTTCTAAGAAATTCAGGTACATGACCTTGATAATGATTTTTCTTCAGCTCGTATGCAATGGAGATGTTCTGGAGNTAATTTCATCACTTCAGGCCTTGAATAACTGGAAATCCTCCTCTACAGAATTTGTCATGATTTCCTCTCTTTGAGTTCAATGCAAGAAGTACACAGCTAAATTATGCAGGACTATAAACTTACATAACTGTTTGTAAGATAGAGGAACATAAAAAATAAAGGAGCTTTAATAGTTCAGAAGAGAGAAGTCCAACATAGAACTGAGGAAAAAATGATTTACCATTTGTTCTTCAGATAAACAGGTTTACTAGTATTTAATTAGTACAAATAGAAGTAAATCTGAGAATATACTGTCATTTCCTTAGACATATGGAAACCAATAGCTGGCAGAACTAATCATGAAGCAGCTACCTGAACAAACATCAATATAATATGTAGAAAGGTGTATTTACATTAAGAAATCACCTGTCTCTTGTGTTAGGTGTGCTTGCATTAAGAGATCACTCATCTCTTGCCTTAGTTTCCCCTCTTGAACAGCAGTGGTGTGATGAAGGAAGCACCAAAGGAGATGCACCTACACAGCTCACTAATAACCCTTGCACACAATCTTGAGCATCAGGCATCTACAGCAAGCAGATGTAATTCCTTTCACTGCCTAACTACCAGGAGGTTCATCAACAGTCTACTCTCTGTGCCTTTTGGTAGTTTGCATTCTCCTTTTCATGGAGCAGAGTCCCACATTACCCAGCAGCCTTCTACTCTCAATGCAAGAATCTGGAGGGAACTAAAATCCATCAATCCTCTGCCTGGTTTAGTAAATCTCTCTCACATTGTTCATCATTCCCTGTGGCCCTGCAATTTGAGCTCTTTGGCTCTCTGCTTGTAGGGCTCTTTACACCTTTAGCTTTCTATCTGGATGGCTATGAGCACAATTTACCCAACCCCCGGTCTCTTTTTCTAGTCCCTGATAAGGATCTTTGCTTTCACTTGTGGTCTCTCCTGCCTCTGCTGAAACAGCAAAGAGCCTTTTACAAGGTCATGTATATACACACCTTCTAGTCAGGTGTTCTTTGGCTTACAATGAAAGCCACAGGACAGCACAAATTAACCTGAAAGGGTTCAAGATGCAAGGAACTGTTGTAAAAAATATACTTGGATACAGCCAGAAACGGGGATGAAAAGTGGATTCCTTAGCATAGGACAGCTTTTCATCGTGCTCCAAGCATGTGCATTTGGCAATTCTTGCTGCTGTTCCTCTTGCAGATTACAGTTTGCAGCTCCCTTGCACTGTTCTCCCATTAGGTGTGTGAAGCATAGAAACAATTTGTTTTACCACCTCCACTCTCACAAAGAATTTAATAAAAAATAGCAGTACGGCATCACTTTCAACAGGGCAGTAAAACAGAACTGCAATGGCTGTGGGCTTGCTCCTTCCCTCCTATAGCAAATCCTGTAATGGGAGGGAGGTTGTAGCTCTGCTTGGGGTACTTCTACTAGATTTTGCCCTGAGAAAAGGTGTGCTGAGAGGGAGGTCACTGTGGGGTAAGTGCCAAAACCCATGCCTGTACTCTTGGCTTCAAGCATACAGATAGATCTGTTGGGGTTAGCTAAGGGAAGGTGAACAATTGCCAGTAANGTAAAACAGAACTGCAATGGCTGTGGGCTTGCTCCTTCCCTCCTATAGCAAATCCTGTAATGGGAGGGAGGTTGTAGCTCTGCTTGGGGTACTTCTACTAGATTTTGCCCTGAGAAAAGGTGTGCTGAGAGGGAGGTCACTGTGGGGTAAGTGCCAAAACCCATGCCTGTACTCTTGGTCCTCAGGCCATTTG
>VZUA01049919.1:1164-17393 GCA_013401035.1 Horornis vulcanius
TTTGGTTTTTTTTTTCCCCCTTGGGGAAATGGGAGATGAGGGAAGGAGGAAGGGAAAGGTTTTAAAGTTCCTTCAAAATCATTGAACAAAACAAAACCAAACCCTGAAGTCTGAACTTAAAATATGCGAAATCTAAATACAAGAAGTGTTTTTAAAAAACAAAGTACTGATAATTTTTCCCTCAGCAGTGCATGGAGAAGCTCTGTCACTGAGAAGATAAACACTAGGTGTACAGAAAGAACATGAGTAAAATGGTTTTCCCCCTTGGAAGCTGTATCTGCTCAATATGCATTTTAAGCACATTCACAAGAGATTTACTGAGGGTCTTCTAATGGTCTGACAGGTAATTAATTAAAACAAAAACTATTCCAGATAAAAGAACTCCACATCAAACTTCTAAGACCTGATAAATCCATAGCAAATATGTTAATTTAAAAGGACCAGGCCAACTGAAACTGAGGATGGTATTTCACTTTTCAATATATTGCTAGGGTAGGAATATTTTCTTTGTAACTAAAGTTCCTCAGAGATGCCTTCTTATTTATTTAATATATTTTTTTAAAAATCATTTTATTTCCTGACTAGCAGACCATACTGCTTTTATTAAAGATTATTCCTCTGACAATAGCTTTTTTTTTTCACTTTTTTTCACCTCTTTTTTGGAAAGTTACTTAAAGCACATAAAGATTACTTAAAATATGGGTCAAGAGATACTGCTCTTACAACAGTTACTGCATTTGCCCCAAGAGACAGATACTGGGAATAGTAACATAGTATAAACTGCATGGCAAAATGAACACTATAATTAAAGGAGCCTTTACATTGTGAGAGAATCTTAAAATGGTTTTTAAAGGACTGGAAAAGTGCCAGAAAACCTTCTAGTGAGCAAGGTTGCCTTTAATAAAATGTTGCCTAAAATTTGCTGAATTAGTCATGGGCCCATCCTGCTTCTTTTAAACCAAATGACAATTAAAAACTGGGAAAGAAATATTACATTTTGGAGCAAATGATGAGAATAACTTTTGAACATGAGAAATACACTACAGTTACCCAAGCCTCCATTCCCAACTGTGCTGTCTTTCTCACCCTTTTGCTTCACTCTCCTTCCCTTGATTTCTCACCCATAAACAACATCATGGAATTATTTTACCTCCTTGACACAGTGTATTAGAAAATAGTGGAAAGTATTAGAAAAATAAAAAGCATAATTTAAGCACCAGCTAACATCTGAGAGCTACAGACAGGTAGGAGACCCTTGCTATCATCAAACCAAGAGTCAGAACAAGAATACTGAAAAAAACATGCTGGAATTTCAAGGAAAAGAATGATCAATAACAGAGAAGGGGGACCCTGCAAAAGATCAATTCTTAGTTTACAGAGACCCCGGGCACTGGCTTGTGTTCTCATTAAAGCTAGAAGGTCTGCCAGATGCATAATGTAATATAGAAAGTATTTTAAAATGGAAGCCTTCCCTCCCACAAAATGCATTTTCCAAACCTCTTATTGTGCTCTTCTCACTTACTCATTACAGCTCTCTGTCCTGTTTGTTTATAAAAATATACTCTTGCTGGTTTTCTTTTTACCTTGCTTCTCAGTCTGTCCATCTTGTCTATCTCTTGTAATACTGGGTACTGTATCAAGATTAAATCCAGGTGAGAGTTCCTTACAAAACAGAAATTAATTCCTTCGTGGATTGGACCCATCTGCTAACACATGTAATGGGATGGAAAACAATAATTCTCTAATTTCACTATTGCTCTGTAAAATATACTCCTTTCTTTCAAGAAGATTGTTCGGGTTTTTTATCATCTTCAAACTGGAGTTCAAAGAATGGGAAATTCACACTTCAAATTTATTCACCACAACCACCATTTGAAGGGGAGATAATCTCAAAGATGAAGACTGAGGGGGAGTTTCAGGTTACAAATTAGGTGGGAGACCAGGTTCCAGTTGCAGGACTACACCACCATCACAGGGCTGGATGCTCCAGGGGCTCTGTCTTTCCGTGATCTGATGGCAGATGTACCAGCACAGCCACACAGCATTGCAAATTTTGCAAGATCATTGCCAGTCTTGCAGCTTTTGGAGGTTTCCTTACTTCTCCAAGAGGTTTATTGCACACTCAGACGCATGTACTTGTGCTCAAACCTGAGCTCAAACCAGCACTCAGGCAGAGGAGATTTCCTTTTGTTCCCCAAGTGCCTCTGTGTGAAAGAACAGAGCGGTCAACAAACATCATCATCTACTTTCTCACTGCAGCCTCAGTCTAGAATAATGAACCAGAAATGTTGGGTACTCTCAGATTGCACATCCTTTTAGTCATTAGTAGGCAGAAAAACGCATTTCAGGGAAATGAAGGAAAAGAGAGATAGAAACCAATCCCATAACAATCAGCCAGTGTATCTGGATGTTTTGTCACCTCATCAGGGAAGAAGGATTGTGGGTGTTTTATGTAAAGAAATGAAAAAGCAACAGGAAAGTTCTGGGAAATTTGTCCCAGAAATACTCTATAAGCACATTGGTTTGTTAGAGTTTTTTTTACTAATGCCATAAGGAGAAAACAGCTGGTCTTCATGGCTGTATACTCAGATTTCCAGCACTAAATAGACATTGGCAAATGAAAAGCATCTTTTGCACAACTTGATTGTTTAACACTTTCAAGGGTTATCCCTTGATTTTTCCCACTAGTGTCAGACTACCAGCAGAAGTAAAGTCAGCACTCTTATCTGCACTTTATATATAAGATTTTTTCTCAAGGACACTTGAAATCTACTTAAAATACGCAGCATTTACTGTATACTGCTGATGAATGAAACAAAAATTTGTGTACTGCTAAATTCCAGACTTTATCAACACCTATATTATAATATTAGGTATTTTGTGGCCAGCAAAAAATACAATCTGACCAAAAGTAGAGTTCTTTAAAAAGGTTTCGTTTCCTTGAGCCTGCTGGCACCTGCATATTTCAGAATACAGCTCTCCTCATTCAGAAAAGGTGAGTTATTCCACCTCTTGGGCAAACCAACAGTGCCCACCAGGAGTCCCTTCAGCCAGAGCTTTAAGAGCAAATCAGTGCACTGACAGTAGAGCACAAAGTAACATCTCCTGGGCCAAATGTGTGCTCCCTTGCACAGGGAGAGGTACTAGATGTAGCTACTGTTCTGTTGTTTTCCCACCAGTGCATCTATGGTACAAGTAAAGAAAAAGCTGTGATCTTCAAGGAGGATGCAACAAATAGGACCAAGGAACAGCCTTCCAGCACTAGCTCCAGGAGCAAAATTAACCCAAAGGAGAAAAATCTGGAATTCATAAAAGACATTAGCTACCAAGTATGTGACCACAGAAACTGCCAACACCAACTATGTGACCACAGAGTCCAGGGTATTTTATTCACAGCTTTTCCCAATTTAAAGCCAGAAGCACTAATGCAATATATCTAAACCAGTCCAATATATCACATGGCAAGTCCCAGCAAGGAAAGGAGCACTTTGCTTGCCTTCTCCCACCTGGAGTGGGAGGTGCTGGCTGCCAGCACGTTCTGGGGGACTGGCAGCATGGGCTGTCTCGCTGGGGCTGAGCTCTGGCCAGCTGGCACCAGCTGGGGCCACTTTCTGCTTCCCTCTTTCTGCCCAGCTCCTTCAGCTTTTTAGGAAATTATTCTACATTTCTTCCCTCCACCCAGATTAGTCTTTGGCAGCCAGGAAAATAAATACAGCAGCAGGAATATAGCAGGACTGCTTTTATGACATGGCATTTTTAGACATTTATAGCAACAGATTGAGAAATCTGCTCTCACAGGACAGTCAAGCATCAGATGTCAATATCTGTTGCTTCTTAGGTAATGGTTGAGGTAGTGGGACAAACCTACTTCTTTTTAAGTTCCACAGAGCAGCATATTTTGGTCAGCTATCTCGCTGTTCTTAAACATACACGTATTTTTTAATAAAATCAAAAAGAACCTGCATGGCGCCAGCCACCTTCAACTACGGGCAGCCATGTGAGAGTGCAGAGAAGACTGATCACCTCCTCCTCTGGCTTCCTCCCCTCACCACACACTAGGAGCCAGAGACAGGAGCTCACAGCATGCCAACACAAACATGGGAATTACCAACATCCAGCGTCATGGCAGGATAAAAAGCTGAGGAACAGGAAAGCCCTCTGGGGGTGGGCTAGTCTGGGTGCAAAATTCAGCTGTCTGGCTTTCAAAGGGTACCTGCCAGAGCTGCTGATCCATCTTATTAATCAGGGAATAACCTAAGCCAAGGAATTGCCATGAGGCTGTCAGGACAGTCACAGCACTTCTGTTCCCCTTTATGCTACCAACCTGGGCATAGCAGTCCCAAACTTTTTTCTGATCTCCAGCATTAGCATGTATTAGTTGAAGCAAATAAAACAATGAGCACTATCAGTATGGCCCAGTTTTAAACCCAGGCTAAAATTAATTAATTCTGGAGTATCAGTTTTTATACTTTAGTACAGACAAAAAAGATTTATTGCTTTTTCAGTAAAGCAAGTCTCCTTGCACAGCAGCTGATGATAAATTATTCCAGCTGAGAAAGTCTAAGAGGTAAGGCCAGCTTTACTGATCACAGTTCAATACCTGTGCATAATACCAGCCTTGTCTTCACCACCTTGTGGCAATTTAATTTTCTGAAGGTATCTACCTGCCCATACAGTTTAGCTGCATGTGTAAGAACATCTGTGAAAGTAACATTCCCTGGCTCCCAATGCATTTGATGTTCTGCTATTTTCCAGCTATGCAGTGAATTAGTTGCTGTTATATTCCTGTCCTGGTGGGCAAAACAGATTCTTTTTTAAGATGTGTTAGTTCAATTAAGTTCATATAAATTACCTGAAAAACTCTATTAGGATGCTGACACATGAGAAGCTCCCTTTACTGACTGCTGCCATTACAATGAATGAACAAACAACTTTTTTTTAATGCAGTCCCGTTGTAAATTGAAAATACAGAATGACCTTTCATGCTGTTTCTTTTAATATTGACTGGAGAGATGAGGTGGATACTTATTCTTAAGCCCCATATCAGTAATGAATGAATAGTTTATATTTTTTCTCTCCAGCAGCCTCTTCTCAGTGGCCTCCTCTGAAAGGAGCATCCAGGAGTCTATCAGAAGCTGCCTGACAGTAGCATTTATTGAAGCACTCAAAATTTGGGGGAGTTTTTAGCTCATTCAGGCAGAGGAAGCTGACTATAGAGTGGCAAGGCAGGAATCTGAGAGGAATTGCATTCCATGCAAGAAAAATGAGAGGCAAAAAGACATACACTTCTCAGGGCCCAGTAAGGTGACACCACAGAAGTGTGTCCTGCCAGAGTAAGCCTGCAGAGACAAGCACAATAAAACTGACTCTGGTGACAAACCAGGCATCACAACTGGGACCAAAACATTCTAGAACACACTATTAAATGGCCCAGAGCTAGCCCTTGACAAGGCACACAGAACTTGCCATGCATAATGAGCTGGTTTTTGAAAGAGGGATGGTCCTTAGCCACTACAGACGTTATTAAAAATCCATAATTGTCTACCAAAATCAAATGAGGTAAAAACAGCTACAGATTTCAAAATCAGAATTATAAAAACAAAGCAAAACAAAAACTCTACGAAAAAACGCTGTGTTCAGCATCATCAGCTGCAAAAAATGCCCAGAATTTTGGGGAAAAGAACTATGCAAAAACTATGAAGAGTTCCATGCCTTGGCCACAAAGTTATTGAGGGCCAGCTTAACACGGGGAGTTTACAAGCATGCCAATAGCCATTATCTGAAAATAATTATTCAGAGAAGAGAATATCTCAGAGAAGGATTAATGAACAATCAGCTAGAAAAAAAATACAGGCCATTTTTTCCTTTTTATTTTGGCAACAAGTCTAGGAGCTAATATGGTAGGGTATAAAAAATGCTCTTACCTCTCTCAGAATATTCACAATCAGTAGATGAATGGCTAAAGATCCAGCAATCCTATAAAAGAAGGAGTACGTGTATCAGCCAAAAAGAAATTGAAAAGATGCAATGTGCAAATGTTTCAAATACTGAAGGAGCAACTGCTGCAGTGAATTTTCTCTTATCAGCAGGAAGAACTTGTTAGAAAAGGACAGCAAAGCATTTCAGGAAAAAGCTAGTTACTTTTACAAGCACTGAGGAAACCCTTGAAACGAAAAATGCAGATCTGAAAATCTTCTCTGTTCATGTCAGAGTGATCCTGATCTTAAGAATAAATCATATTATTCTGAGAATCCCATACTGAGCAGAGGTTTCAACAAAATGGCGAATACATCAGGAGGTCACTGCCACAGAAAAATAGGCATTTTGTTTCTCAAGAGATACAGAAGGGTCAAGTAAAAATGTGAAGGGATTTATGTTTTCTAATAGAGAAGAATCTCCAAGATAAGTCTGATGCAGAATTATTCTATAAAATTAACATATCTGTATCTACTACAAAAATCAAACCTGATTACCAGGGGTTTTAGGAGCACCTCTTTCCCACTCTGCCACTTGGGATCCGCACAGCTTCCATACAGCCTCACCAGGAAATACAAGTTGCAAAGGCAAATAATTGCTACACACAAAACGCATTTATAATTTGAGAGAAAATTATGCAAAGTTGTATCAACACTGAGTTCCTGATTCTTCTTCCAACATCACCTTCCTTTAAGCTTCCCTACTAATTTCTTACCACTACAACATGAACGTAACACTTGCACATAATGGTACAAATAAGTGCCCAAAACAAAAAAAACAAACAAATCCACCCATCACAAGGCTTACTCAAAAGTGGGTGATGAAAGTGAATGCAGCAAAGGGATGCAGGCTGGGGATAGCAAACCTGAGGAGATGATGAGTACACCTCCTCCTGACGGTCAGGGAAAAGACAGAGATGTTCCTTGAAGCAGCAAACTGCATAGGGACTTCTTTTTTCTCCTAATCCAGACCCCAATCTAGCAAGAGTATCAGATTTGCAGTTGGAGGAAAGTCTGTTCTGGTAGACTCTCCTGGCACTAGTCACACAGTAAAATTTTCTACAATGTCAGGAAAGGTATCACAGCTCACAGCTTGTCTTTAAATTCTGCTCTCTGCTAAATGCTTGCAGCCAAAGCTGAGCATGCTTTTGCTCACATACTAACATATACTATATAACTATATAACTATATTACTAGCAAAAATTATATATATCTCAGCCATTATAATAGAGGAGTTGGAGGAGGTGAAATTCCCTGCTACCTCTGAAACATAGCAGTTGTTCTAACTAACAAAGGGTAATAAAAGCAAAATGCTTTTAAATACAAAAGCTTTGGATTTATTGCCTTCATGTTATGTGCCAGCTAATTTTATCACGCAGTTGTGTAAGTATAAAATAATGATTTGCAGTTGTGCCTCCTCAGGTGATGAGGCAAAGGACCATGGCAAGGAAGACAGGCAACTTTTGGTGAAAGCAGAGACTCTACCTGATTGGCACAGGATGAGCAAAACCTACTTAATGAGTCATCCAAACAAAATCTCTCCCCATGAAAACAATACAGCAGTGCATTAGTCTCTCTTCTCACAGCATTCCTATAAAATATAATTTTTAAAAAATCCACCTCGATTACTAAATAATAATTGATCCCAGAATCTCATCTGATGAGAGTGCCAAAGCTGTTTGAGTTTTTCCTATACAAAAATTATTTGCAGAGCAAGCAGTGCTGAAGTCCAGTTGTCCAGATTTTGCTTTTTTTAAATATTGTATTGTTTAGTTCTTTCACTTTTTGAATAGCTGGCTGAGAAGATGGAAATCCCCTGTCATGTTTATCTATTCCTGGATCCCTGTTGTTAGTCCTTGTAAATGCACACCAGCATTATCACATTCTAAACACCTAAGCACACTGTCAGTGTCCCAGGGAAACAGCACGATATGATACAGTCAGTTGTGAAAAAAGATGAAAAGGCAGGGAAAAAACAGAAAATGGGTTTTCATTATTTATTTATTTACAGATATTCACTTTTAACAAAGAATCCTATGGGAAAGCCATTTTTGGATATCAGTTATGAAATAAAAAAGTAACATTGCTCAGTGGATATTTGGTTTCTCCATAGCTGGAGAGAGGAAAACATTCACCTGTGCACAATCAAAAAATAAAGAGCACATGCACTTTGGGATTTTTATGTCTGGAAGGGGAGTTCAAGGAGAAAGGGGCTTAGAAAGAGTACATCTAAAGAATGAAAATAAGAAAGAGCAGTGGGCTTGGAATAGGAAAAATTCTCTTTTCTAAGAAAAGAGAGACAACTCCCCATGAGTGCATATTGCACATATTCTGGCTGAGTTTGTTCTGAAAGGTGTTAAGTGTTCTGGCTCGGTTCCAACAAAGCACTTAATCACGTACTTAACTTTAACTACACCCACAGTCCTGTAGGACATCAATTAGGCTGATTTTTAAGACTGCTTGAAAACATTTGAAGTCACATACTTGTAAGTCCTGTTGGATTGGAGTGAGTCGAAGATTTTAAAGCCTCCTGTTCTTTGACAGGTACAGGCAAAAGCTGTTAGAGCCAGAGCTGGGGGAAACTTAATTTGAAAATAGTCTGCCTTTAAAACCAGGTTTCATGACAGTTATGTATTTCTCATTAAGATTAAAAATTCCAAAAACGTTCATCCTTCCTGTTCTGTTACTAAGCACAACAGGAAGAAATAATAACCCTCACTCTCTCCTCCTCTTCTACTCATTCTCCAATCCTCCATTTTCCTTTTTTTTTTTTTAATTCAATAATTTGGGGGCTTATTCCTTAATTTGGAGAAATTACAAAGTATTTTTCCCAGAAGGAAAAAGAGAAAATGAGCAAGGCATTAAAATGTCTACACATTTTATTTAAAGGTCTGCAGTGTAACCTGACGAAAAGAAATATTTTTGTTTCAGGTGTGAGCATGTGTAGGATTGTAATTTTCTGCTTTTTTAATTAGAAAGTCTTAAAGTCTTTGTAATCAAACCTGGCACTAGTTTACAATAAAATAGCACTCTGAAAGACTAGATGTCCAGAATAAACATCGGTAGCACAAGAACTGCAAACGTAAGTGCAACAAGGGAGCCAAGTTTATCTGACTCTCAGCCCAGGGAATCCTGCTTCCCACTAACCAGTGCCACTTTCTCCTACAACTGTGCTTTATATTGCTGCAAGACAGCTGGCACAGAAACCAATCCCTACAAGTCAATAAGCTGCTTTGCCAACTTCTGCTGCTACACACAGGTTAAGCAGGGGGGATGCCTGGCTGTGATCCCCCCTCACTATTGGTGCACACNTTGTAATTTTCTGCTTTTTTAATTAGAAAGTCTTAAAGTCTTTGTAATCAAACCTGGCACTAGTTTACAATAAAATAGCACTCTGAAAGACTAGATGTCCAGAATAAACATCGGTAGCACAAGAAATGCAAACGTAAGTGCAACAAGGGAGCCAAGTTTATCTGACTCTCAGCCCAGGGAATCCTGCTTCCCACTAACCAGTGCCACTTTCTCCTACAACTGTGCTTTATATTGCTGCAAGACAGCTGGCACAGAAACCAATCCCTACAAGTCAATAAGCTGCTTTGCCAACTTCTGCTGCTACACACAGGTTAAGCAGGGGGGATGCCTGGCTGTGATCCCACCTCACTATTGGTGCACACACCCCGCACCAGCCAAGGCTCCAGGGGCAACTGAGTCCTCAGAGCCTTCCAAACCTGCTCTCCATGCCAGAAAAAAAAGGGTCTGCTGGGTCTGTGTGGGTGAATTTTGAACTGTGCGTTATTAACAGCAAGAAGACAGAGAATGAGTGGAGCTGGAGAAGAACTGGAGCTCAATCATTTGGGAGGTTTACCTAGGAAAAGTAGAACGGGGAAGAAAAATTTCTTTCATTCCGTTCTACTTCTCAGTTTCCACTTCCAGGTATTTCTCCTCCTTTTCAGGAGTTGTGAGCATGATTAGGATAAGCTAGAACAATCTGAGCACAGTGTTAAACACTGTAACTCTTTACATATTTGAATCTTCTTCACTCAGACTTGGCTTCCTGGCATATACAAACAAATGTTGCATAAACTTCCCCATAAAATCAGAAAAATTTTGTTTTTTCCAAGCTGTATCTCTGAGCCACTTATTCCCAGAAGAAATTCTGCGTCAGATGCAAAGAAACAAGTTTCAGCTCCCCAGGTATGGCAAAAGCATTTTATACCTACTATCAGCATGTTGGCTGCAAATGTCTTCCAGCTGACACATTCTGTCAAGAAAGGCTTTGAGTGGACAGTCTAAACCATCTAACACAACAGAAAATGTTTGAGAATTTCAGATACTTATATTAGTTATATTTACTTTCCACTATTTTGAAGCCTATAGTTACTTATAGCCACACTGTTTCCCCATATGACTACCAAGTTTAAAGATGACAACCTCAACTTACTACAACCTTGGGCTTCATTTTTTCCCTTATCTTTCTAGTATTAGTCCCTGATGTAAAATTTTACCTCCTCTTATTATTAAAAAAAGCAATGAAAAATCCAATCACCTTAATGACTGACGAAACCATAAAAATGTAATGTGATTGACACAAAACTTTTCTAATTCCGGTGGAAAAAGTCAACAGTTGTACCTCATTTATGACTATATAAACCTCAGCTATTCCATAATACAACAGCTAAATATTGGTGTGAATAGACCTAGATAATCACGCTGCATTTATGGACATTTCTAAATGTCATCCCTTCCCTCACCTCTTGGTTGTTAATCAAGGTTAAGAAATGCAAGGCTAGAAAAGAAAACCAAGGCTAGGATGTCCTCTGGAGTATTGCCCCTTTTTTCAAATTGGGTTACATCATTTACATGCTTAATCCCTTCCAGGCTGGAAGAAAGTTTATAGCTCACTCTCAAGCTATTCATATGCTACAGAACTGCAAGGCTCCTGCTCTGTTAGCTCACCAAAACCAGAATGCCCAACCTGGGGGACACTGTGAGCAGCAGGCCAGCGGGCTGGCAGGATCAAGCCCCCCGGTTCCTCAGCCTGTGTGCTGATCACAGCACTGCACTGCAGTCCCTGCTGCTGCCCACGGCATTGTGGAGCAGCCAGAAAACACACACTGGCAGGGGGCTGCTGCACAGGGCTGGCTCCTCCCCCACCAACACCTCCTCTAGCCCCCCAGCTGTCCTGAATGATTTGATAGAGGTGAACCCTGCAGCGAGATGCTGGTGCAGGCAGAGGGTTGTTGAACCTGAGCACAGAGCAGCAGTCAGCTCCTGCCTAGCACACCGGCTGTAGCCTGAAGTACATTTATACCAACCCACACATGAGAAAAAGGTTAAATGAATGTCTTCAGCAGCAAAACAGAAGCAACTATTGGGCCTTCCCCTATGCCTCCCTGTCTAAATTACAGACAGGTGCTGAACTCTTCACTGTCTTCTTTCAAAGACTTTATATGTCTCCACAAGAAAAGTGAAGGTCTCTCCCACAGAGCTCCTGCCTTATTTTTCTTGAATGATGCAGTTATGACAAGGCCACCACTTCTATGACTCCTTGAATTCACCCTCAGATACTTTTATCAGTTGACTCCTTGACTTGGTTAAGTGATCCCTGCTTATTTAAGATGCAAAAGCTGCTCTCCTCCACCACCAATTAAAATGGCTGCCAAGGTTATTTCTGATGCTGCCAGTTCTTCATCAGAGCCTACAAATGGCCCTATTTCATTTCTTCCAATATGACAGAAGGATGGCTTCACTAATGGTGTGTTGAGCAGTCAGACCCCCAGCACCAAACATAGACCCATTTACCTCCCCAGGCACAGGGAATTCAGGCACAGCACTTCCAAAAAGCTCATTACCTACACTCAAGAGGCAAACCCCAGCTCCAAATCCCAGACAAGGCACTAATAAAACATGACCTATACACCAGAAGTTTCCCAAGGGCTCTTAAATCCACCCCCCTCCCCACAGCATTCTGAGAAAGGCTAGTGCACAGGACAAATAAACATCAGCCAGCCCAGGAATCGGTGCTGGATGGCTGGCATATTTTCAGTGTTGCTTGCAAAGCAGCAGGCATCTCCCTTTGTTGCTGATGCAGATTGTTTCCAAGCTCTCAGCATGTCTTTTTCAGCCACTTGCTCCTGAAACTTAAAAGGAAAACAGTGCACACTTAATTTGAAAAATGCCTTGCAGATTCCATAGCAGAAGGGGTTGAGTAGGTTGGAGGGGGTAAAAGAAACTGTTTCACAGTGTTATTGAGGCCATGTGTGACAGGCTAAACAAAACCTCCAGGCAATTCTGTCACAAGTTATTTTCACTTCTTACAATTTGCACAACCAAGTGGGTGGCCATATGTCTATCCCGTCTCCTTCCTTTTCAACAAATGAAATGAGGAGGATTTTAATTTTTTTTAATAGATTCGTTGGTAACAGTTCTGCCTTTATTGTTTTCAGATTGAATATGTGCAACTGAACAAGTTTCCTCGTTAAACACAAAAGCAGATGATGCTCATGCTGATGAGGCTCCTTGCTCTATGGGATTCCTTCTACATATCAGGCTATATTTATTTATCTTTCATTCCTCTAACAAAAAGGTCATGCAGTGTCTTACACACATCATGGAACCAGAGTGTAAATGCAGAGCCAAAACACTAGCCAGTGTCCAAGGTATTCAAGGAAAAATAATCAGAATCTGAAAAAAGCATACAGTAAAATAATAAGCCAAGCTCATTCCTCTTTCCTTTTCACACTCAAGCAAAGGTCAAGATTAAGATAAACCTGAATAGGGTTTTTTTTTTCTCCCCTTACTTGATGCCTTGGAAAGGACAAGGTCAGGGCTGGCTTCACAGTCTCTGCAGACTGAAGAGAAGGGGTATCCAGCAGAAGTCATGGTTTTGATGGCATTGATGGGACAGTACTCCAAATAGATTTGAGGGAAAGAGCCTCAAGGAAATCTAAAAAAGCCTCACACCCCCAGTCTGCCTCAGACAAAACAGGTTTTTCCTTCTGCCTGCTGATTGACATTGCTAAGTTTTTTTCTTTTCCAAGCCTACCAAAGGTGGAAAAGCATGGATTTAACTCAACAATCAATGCTCCCTGAGAAACAGGAGTGGACCCTTTATGATCATCTTCTCTGACTTAAGCTACTCAGCATTTCTGATCGAGCAGTCGACACCACCTTCTCCACATTCCAAAGCAGCTAGCCTACATAGAAAAGCAGTTGTTTGGGAATAAAACCAATTCAAGTACATCTTTAATACCTGCTATAATGAGTTTCCAACAACAGAAAGTGAAAAGACATTTCATTCAAACTGTTCAGCATATCTACAAGATATTAAACTGAAGTTCTGGTAAAACAATCATTTATCCTATTCCCCTTTTAACTAAAAGCTAATCAGTCTGTTCTTTGGGCTAAGGATTGAGAATACCCTTCATCAGAAGAGGATCATTTCATACAACACAGAGTTCAGTCCCAGCATATTAGAAAGGTTTTGGATTTAGTGTCGCTCCCAGCGACTCTGCCTCCTGGAAACTGATATTCCAGCACGGCAATTGTCTTTACTGAATGAGCATTAAATATATATACATATGTAAGGAAACAGAGAAGGAAGCTGGGCTATTTGCTTCTGTTCTCTACCCTGGTTCTACATTTTCCATCCATTCATACAAACTCCATCTTCTTTTTTGTGCTTCTCGGTCCCCATCTCTTTTTAAGTTCTTTGCCAAGGCAATGCCACTCTTATTTTCCCTCCAGAACGTAACTCCCACTCCAAGAACCCATCCTACACAGCATTCCTTTGCTGTATCCTATTCTTCTTCCTTAACTTAACACAATGTCTCCAACTCCCTACATGCCCTTCATTTAATCTTCATTTGCTACATGCTAACCCATCCCATCATCATCTCTACCTGTAACAGAATTTCCCAAGCCATTCCAAATCCCTTATAGTTCTTAAAAAACTGTGACCAACCTCTAACAGAGATGTTTTCCCCTCTCCCCAGTACAGACCTTGTTGCCTCCCAACACCAGGATAGCTCCCATTGCCCCAGGTCTGCGTTTAACAAAGCCAACAGTACTCCTACCCCTGCTTTCAGCAAGACCCAAATTGAGTCTTTACATTTCAACATAACCAGATGATGTCTACTTAGCATGAAATGTAGTCATTCTCCAAGATTTGTATGTTCCAAGCAATTTCTTAGCATAAGAAATTTTAAATCCATTGGCTTTAAATGTTTGGAAACCATCTGCTAGCATATGTAGCAAGTTCACTACATTCTTATTTTCATTATCTGTATTTTCATTATCTGTATGAGCTAAGGAATTCCAGTTATGAAAGGCTCTTTTCTGTAAGCTCATTAAAAGTTAATATCCACTACAACACTGTCTCTTTATTTCACTGGTTCTTTGCGATCGCCTAGCAAAGAAAATTAGCACCAAGTTTTTTAAGAGACAGACACACTTTCTTACATAAGAAGACTCAGTCTTGCTCTCTCCAAAGCACTCACACAGGTGGAAGTCACAATTTTCTTGACTTCTTTCTTTTCCAAACCAGTGCAGCATGAGAGAAAGTAACTATTTCCCAAGGGAGATGGATCACAGACAGGAAATGTGACATTTAAGGCTTATTCCACAGAGGCAGTCAGCAAGCAGCAGAGGAGGATCATAAGGATCTAGGTAACACCATCACCTTCTCAAGAGAGGAATCCTTTAAGAAGCACATTGCTCATCACTTCCACTCTGCTTTGATTTCATGAACCAACTATTCCTGGCAACGAGCAGCAAGAGGATCTAATTTGACTGTTACTATCCCTTTACGTTTTATTCAATCATTACATCAGAATAGACATTTTACTTTTGTTAGACATTTTACTTTGTCCTCCAGAGGACCTTGGCACAAAGCAAAATGAAGCCAATTGAGAAAAAAACTAGCTTAAATTTATATACACCAACAAATCATCCTGCATTTCAACAAGTGTAAGAGAGACATGGGACTTTGCTTCCCTCTGAGCAGCTGCAAGCATAAAAAAAGCCATGATGCAACATTCATTAATCAAGCTTGTTTCTTAGAAATCTCTTCTTGTGGACAGACTCAACATCTGCAAGAGATACCCAAAACATCTTTTTGTGCTGAACTTCCCTTTTTCCATTCACACGTTGTGCATACTGAAAATATGTTATTGAGTAGGTATGAACACACCATGCTCCCAAATTTTCTTCTAACACATACCTATGTATGTTATAAACAGTCAAATACAAGGTAAAAGTATGGCACAGATACTGCAGCAAAGGAAATTCATCACATTACATATCTCCTCTGGAGAACTCCACCTAAAACTAACTTGGGAAACAACGAATAATTGCCCAGGACTTTAGTCAGCAATGTGAAGGAATCTCTCATTGCCCCATTTACAGCATCTGAAGCAAGAAATAGCAGAGGGCCCTCTTTAAGGACCCAACACCTTGAGCAGTATCCAACATAGCACAGAAATTTAAACTGAGCAATCCACAGTGGGCAGCAATTCATCTGGCCAGCTTACACCTCAGATAACTATCTGCAAAATCCAGACCAACACAATACTCCAAGGGGCAGTGAGATAGCCAAAAGATTCTCAGCTAAAGAAAATCAGGAAAGAACACGATGTTCCTTAGCCTGGCTAACCTAGACAACATCTCCCAGGCATTAGCATGAAATTAAACAGAGAGAGAGAGGCTGAATTGCTTCCAGCATACAGATACTGCCTGAGTGAAATGTGACAGGTGACCTACAACATAAAAAATGCACTTAACTGTAAAAACTAGAAAGTGAAGCTAAAAATGAGAAAAATTAAAAGCTGTTCTTGGATATGCAGTAAAAGGCACACTGACATAAAAAATGGGAGAAGGAACGCAAAAGCGCCCAGCTGTTCAAAAGCTGCACTGTTAAGGTACAAAGAAATCAACTCCTTTTAAAGAAAAAATCCCTCAGAACATGAATCAGCTCAATAACACTCAAAACAATATTATTTATTAGAAAAATCATCTGCTCCAGTGCCTGAAGCAAAGGGTTTGCAGTTTATTCCATCATCCCTCCAAATCCAGGGATTAGTGAGAACTTCTTAAAAAAATTCCTTGCTTGCCTTATGGTCCTTCAGCTTCAGCAGGGCCAAAGCTTGCTGCTCACAGTCAGTGCACGAATCCTGCAGTGTTGCCATCCACTCTGAGTGAGAAAAGGACTCAACATGGTGAACAAAGAGTTGGGGCAGTTGCCTGATGTCTGAGCAG
>VZUA01049920.1:9570-23219 GCA_013401035.1 Horornis vulcanius
GTTTCTTTGACTGACTTGCATACTGTGAGACATTTTAAATTTTTTTTGAAAGTTTAAGTAAGCCTTTTTTCCTCTAATGAGTATTAGTGTGTTTATTTCAATTGCTTACACAGCTCTTGTAATTGAATTTTGCTGACCTAGATTTCCCCTGTAGTTTCAGCAGTTTCAGTTGAGTACAGCCTTTTCCCTTCACTTCATTTTCCAGACTTCAGTAGAGTCCAGTAACTGAAAATAAGTTTTCTTCTTCCTGTATAATATGATTTGGAGAGATTGATTATTTGATTTAGTTATTGATTACTTCACTTTGGAAATTATGGCAGAAAAAACATCAGAGAGTACTATCAGACCTGTTGTAGAGTAGATGAATGGGGTTTTTTTAATCCTTGATCAAAATCTCTTCTTCTGACACCTCAATTGACATATTAACTGTCTCTTCTTGTCATTTTGGGGGATAATGTCAGTTTGATGAAAGAGCTGTTTATGAATCTCACATCTATACAGCAGAGTTGGGCATGTTGCCAAGCTCCACACAAATACATAATTTCACTTCTTTTAATTAGCTTATTATTTATTCCATGACTGTGGGAGCAATTTCTCTCTGTAACATTTTCTGTAAGTACAGAAGTTGCATATTTTCCTCCTGAACATGTAGAAATACACTGGTTTTTGTTGATGAGATCCAACTTCTTATTCCAGAGACAGAGCCAATCTTACTGTAGAGTTTCTACAATGTCTGAAAAGGATTGATTCTTGGAGGAAGAGCAGCTATCTCAAACTGCATTTGGGCAACACTGAAGTGACACTATCCAATACCCATTTTCTCCAGGGAGCATTTTCTTTTTCTCTTAGGCTAAAAGCCCAGCCTCTGAAAATGGTCTCACACAACAGCCAACTTTAAAGGGCAGAATACTGGGATATTGGCTGAATTCCAAAATTCATCATAGGTCTGCCATCTGTACCCAGAATAGTAAATATGTAAGCCACCACAGAAAACTATACCCTCATAGAGAAGGTTTTTTTTGGTGATGATTTCCATAGACCTTTTAAGAAACTATTTAGCTGTATTTACAGAATGATATGACACAATTTTTTACAGCCATTTTTAAGGGTTAGGATTTTCAAACAATCATTTACACACAACTCCTCAGATATTTGTCGAAATCCTTAAGTCTCGTGCTCTTTGCAGGAGTATTATAAGGAAGTTAAAACAGTAGAGTATGAAGAACTGACATGCAAGAACTGATTCTCCTGGTCCTAGAGATAAATCCAGTACATTCACTACATCTCCTACTTAGTTATTCAGCACTGGATATACCTCTTTATACCATAGCTGGTCCAATACCTGCCCCAGGTAGGTGTTCTCCAGCACTGGCTCAAATCTGGTTTTATACTCCACAATTCACTATTTTTAAGAATTAATTCCCCAAAGTGGTACCTTGCAGTATTTGTGAGATTTTTTTTTTGTTGTTGTTGCACTCTTGAGATTTCCTTTTTGGAATTTTATTTCTTTTTTATGTCTGTCATACTTCTCCTGCCTTTTTGTTTCTCTGTGTGCAAAACCCACAAAGACAGAAATGAGAACTCCAGCATTTCCTGGGTATGATTATCCAGGGCAATCTCATCCAAATGGTGATGTCATTGGGCAGTTTAGTTTGCTGTTTGGGAAAGCAATTTTTACATTTCTTCAGGGGATGAAAAGATATTCCAGACACTTTCATCAACCTTTATATGAGAGAAAAACTGAGCTCAGAGAGAGAGCAGCTGACAGCTGTATTAGGATGTATTGTATTAATTGTTTTGGTATGAGAATTGGTAAGTGCCAACTGATGAATAAAGGCAATATACCTAATAAGTCAAATTTACAAATGAACATAACTAAAGGATAAGGAGATGTTTAATTAGATATATTTAACCTCTTAAATCTACTATTTCTTTTTTCAGTTCAGTGCATTCCAAAAAAATTTCTGCAGTTGATTTAGTTAATTGGGGTCTGTTTTGTTTTGATTTTTCCATTGACTGAACAGACTATTAAGTCATGAAAGAGTTACTGAGATTACCAGAAGCAATGAAGAATTGCAAGTAGCAGAAACAATACAAACAGTGAAAAGTTGAAGAAACCTAAAAGAAAACTGAAAATTAAAATAGGACATGCATGCTACTCACTGTTTTGCATTTGTATTTTATAACTTTCACTGTTGTGTTTTCATGTGGTCTATCTAGCAGAGCTATATCTTCTCTTAGTGACTGATTTAATTTTAAAAAGGCACTCCAAAAAAAGCAATATTTTTAAAGCCTTGAGACAGCTCTTATTTTCCCAACTTACAGCTTAAAATCTATACATTTTTACTAAAATCCATGTGGGTTATTTCACAGTGTTTTACTGCCAGCAACTCTTTTTCAAATGACAGCTTATATGGTTATTGGTGCTTGGCATGGTATGATCTTAAAAGAATTCAATGGAATTTTGCTTGTTTATGGAGAAAAGCATAGAACATCAGCTGCCAGAAGTGAAACAAAACCAAAAATTTCTTCATAGGTTATTGACTTGACAGCTTGCACACATTGACTTGCTGTACTTTAGTTCTACCTCCTGGGCCCACAGCAGCACATGCCCAGCAAAAGGCAAAGCCACCCATATTTCATCCTCTGGAATTTGCATAGCTCAGTGCTCCACAGAAGGAGAAGTAAATGCTATATTCATGTATGCACTGGTGCTGCACAGCCAAATAAAGCTGCTGTATCAACGAGTAGGTGAGTCAGCAAAGCATCTGCAGAGGGAAAAGCACCACCGTTGCCGAGATACCACGTCTGTAACACAAAAAGTAGTACAAATTTAGTTTCTTTATGAATTTACTGCAGCACATTTACAGTAATCTTGGCATGTAGAAAAAAAAATGGACACCCTACACGTACAGTAAGTGAAACTACACAGTGACATAAAGCAGGGCCACCCTGATGGAAAAAGATAGGCAGCAGGGAGGGAGAGATTAATAAAGTGCTGCCAGGTGTTCATTTTGGTTTTGCTGTGAGTGAGGCTGGTAGAATTGGCTTGACACTTGCTGAAAAATTACAGCTTGTACCAGGTATGAGTATCTGAATGTTATTATCTGGGTATGGGAAACTGTCCTGAATTAATCCAGACCTAGATTTGAATAAACAACTGAGTTTCCTGAAAAGCATGCCTGTTTTGGTTGACCAGAAAATGGTAAGTGATTTCAGATTTGGAATTTTCAGCAAGAGCCATTGTCATTTGCATTTGAAGGTAATGTGAATAACACTGCACTTTATGAGCCAATAGGGGATATTATTTCAGTAATTGAAAATTTGGGAAATTCACCAAACATCCCCAAGCTACTCCTGCTTAAATTGACAAGGCTTGTTCCAGTTGCAGAGATTGGAGAGTGAGCTATTTTCCTTTGGATTGCTGGTGTAGATTATATGGATAGGAAAAATATCACTTCCTTCTTAGAAGGAAATTATTACTAAATATTCTCAAGTCTTGAAAAGCAAAACTAAGATTCTCCAGTTGTTTAAATTCTCTGACCTGACTTGGATTGTGTTTATATTGATTTTGGTATAAAGCATTAAACTCAAGCATAGAACAACTGCTTTAATCTAAACAAACTATTTAACATTTTGAAGATGTCCTGGCTGCTGATTTGCAACATGGAAAAGGTTTAATTGCATTACAGCTTTTAAAGAACATAATGGAAACTTTAAGCAAGTTCTCCAGAGCAAGAGTGAGCTACCTAATCCCAAATTTTAAATTTTCAGTCTTGTCCAAGAGAAGGTGTGCATGAGGTTGGACAAGTACCTTTTAGTTGTCAATTTATAATGGTAATAGAAAATGTAGTCTCAAGATGGGGCATGGAGGGGAGGGTGTGTGTGTATTTTGAGCAGCAGAGAGAGAGTGTAGAAAAATGAAAATTCTGGAAAAAGGGACCTGGATATGGGAACAAATTGAGCATCCTGGGATGTTAATGATGTATGGATGATTTATCTGGGTCACAAATTAATGATGCTCAGGATGCAGAGACACTAGTTCAGAGGTTGTGAAGAGTCAGCTCAGGTCTGTGGAGTCTGTCAGCTTTGATGCAGTGTGGTGCAGAGCTGTGGAGGGACCAGCTCGGCCGTGTGTGCATTTTTAGACTGCGGTTAAAACTCCAGGTAGACCTCAGCTAGCAGTTCTCTAATCTCACCCTCTGTAAAACTTCTCAGGATTATGCCATGCTCCTCGTTGTCTCCTGTCATACCTAGAATACCTGCCTTGTTTTAGGTATCTACCTTTGTGGCTAAAGATCTGATTGCTTCAGTTAATTGTTAGCTGTGAGTCATAGTGTTGGAGGAAAAAATGTCTCCTTTCCTTTAGAGAACTTGGTCATTGTTTTAAAAGACTGCTAAGTACTGTTTAGTTATTTTATGGCAAAGATTGGGATTAAATTAAATCTCTTTCTGCAGAGTGCAGTTTTACTGTTGTGGTGCTGCAACACACCCCACGCTTCTCCTCAGGTCATACCACGATCTCAGAAATGCTCAAGTCTGGCCTTGATGAGCAGCACCTGTGCTCAACTCCTCTGAGCTTATCAGAAACACCATCTGCTCCCAGGAACTTGGAAGCTGGCTACAGAGCTTCTATTTCTTAACAAACAGCCTTGGAAACTTATTTTTCTTGTCTGAATAACAACCTAAGTGGAATAACATCTTTGTTGTCAAACCTCCAGAGAAGGTTACCAGCGTGAATTGTGGTCAGGATGGAAAATCGCAGAGTCTAAAGCCATTTGGCATGGGACCCCATAAGCAATGGTCCTGAGACTGAGACCCTTTGTGCTCTCCTGGACTGCAGTGGGCTGCATCCAGCAATCTTCTCCTCTGGGGAACAACTCTTAGAACCAGCAAATCCTCAAATTTGCTATACTTAGAGTGCTGCCACTGAGCACCTATGATGGAGCCTAGGCTGAAACCCCCACTCGCAGAGGCTCAACCCTTTGCCCATGAAGAAGGTGCAAAGGCATCTGATGTGAGTATTTTGTTGAATTAGAGGGGAATTTTTACAGGTGTATGTCTTGTACATACTCCTTTAGGTCTGTGTGTGTGTACAGGTGTGAATATGCTGTAGCAAACTTGCTGTGAATGTTGCTTCTTTGGTACTTTAGATATGTAAGTAACATAGGCCTATAAGTGAGTTACTGTTGTGCTATAGTAAATTTTATATGAATATTTTGCTAAACTGTTTAAATGGAGCTATCAAGTGAGTGCTGTTAGATTGAAATGCTGTTAAAACCTTTATGCCTAAAACACAGGTCAAGATCAGGGTGAAGTTTAGCAAAGGGGTCTACCCTGAACCTTGTGACTCCATTGGAGGGTCTCCTTGTTCCTTTTCATCCTTCAGCATTTCTATCCTTACCCTTTTCCATGCCCAGGCTCTGCATAGATAATTGTTCATTGATTTTAGTTTTAGATTGATTGATTTTTAGATTTCAGTCCAATTATTCTCTGTGTCCTTTAACCATCTAGTAAATAGTAGAATGGGCCTTGCCAACAAACCTTGTTGTGCTTTCACTTTAATATTAAACCTGCTTTTGCTGACACCTTTGCTGCTGATCCTTTGAACAACCTAAACCACTCATTTATGACAACTGCACAAGTTATAAGACTCTTTTTCTTCAGCCTATTTCCAGCACTACCTGCTTGTCATTTTCTCTAACAAGTGTCACACACTGCCCCACTTGCAGTCATTCCTCCACTGTACAACCTTAGCCCGTCTCTAGAGGGAAGGGACCAGGGACCAAAGGCATATGAGTTGAAGCTAATTTTATGTCATTTATAATGTCACTGTATGCTGCATGTGGGTGGCAAGGTTTTGGTAGCAGGGCAGAGAGAGGCTGCAGGGGCTGCCCCACGCTGGACACAGCCAGCTGGAGAGAGCTNTTCAAGGCTGCAGTGTCTAATGATTGTATCACAAAAAACAAACCTGGAAATAAAATGTCAATGCTAGTTTCTAACTCTTTTTAACCTCAAATACTTTCAAGGCTGACGTTTGTCAGGCACAAGCTGCTGTCACTGCTGTTCATGAAATCAGTCATTTTTAGAAGCAGTTTCCAAACAAAACAAATTTGAAGGTGAGGATTACTTAACCTTACCTTTAGTTCACATAAAGAAAAATCTTGCCTGTCTATCCTAAATATTTAATTATTTCTGTTACCAAAATGATCTCATGCTGAATGTAGTACAAAGAACTCTGCCAAAAAAATCAAGAGGAATCAGAAAATGATCTGAAACTGGACTCTCCAAATTAGAAACAAATCAATCTGTTAAATGCAAAAGGTAAGTCTGAACCTTGATGGAATCAGCAATAAATCTATTTGTCTCCAGTACTGTTGCTCAGGCTTGGTAAAAGGGTACCTCAGGAGCCAGCATTTTCAAGTGAAAGAAAGGTAGGAATTTGCTTAGTCTCTACAAATGCAGGAGTGTGCTCACTCTATCCCATTTATTTTGCTCTTAGAACTGACATGTAGGGGGATCAAATCTGAAAATCGTCCTCATCTTTATATTTGAACTCTTTATTTTTCTTTCCAGAAATAAATCTGTAAAATACATGGTTCAGAGCTGTGGTTTGTATATGCAGGGAGAAGACCTAAAAAGCCAAAGCTCAATAAGAGCTGAAACTGGTCAGTGCTGTGTCAGATATGAAGGGCTTTTTAAAGTATGCTAATAGCAAGAAGGGGGTCTAAAGAAAACATTGGACTGATACTTGTTGAAGGTGATCACCTGGCTGAGAGCAGGATTGTTCCATGTTAAGAAGAAATCACACCTCACTTTATAGAGCAGAAGTTCAAATAAATTAGGTTTTTTATCAGTTTGAAGACCTTTCATAAATGGTAATGACATATTTTGCCATACTAGAAATAAGATTACAGAAATGACATAATCCAGGAAAAGGCAATTGCAACAAATTGCTAAGCATAGACCAAATTTATCTTTGACTTCTTTACAGTTTCACCTTGAATTTATTTGGGCTTTTTGGGTCCAAGTGAGGGTGGTACAAACAAAAGAGCAGCGGTGATGCAGGCTGGCATTACCGATTGCGGAGCGATCCCGGCGGGGAAGTTTCCAGAGAGCGCTCCCAGTTTGCAGTGACGGGAAGGGCAGACCCCTGCAGATGGCAGCAGAGCTCCAAACTTCAGCGCCACAAGCGCAGGGCGAGGGGCAGCCCGAGACACAAGCCCCGAATGGAGACGCCGATTTCCCTAGGCTGTTACAGTGAAACCTCTTGCTGGTAATCAGCATGCTACTGATGCCTCTTTGTTTTAAAGTTTGCGTAATTATCAAATAGCAGAAGGATGTTTTTTGAGCCTTTTGGGATCACTCCAATTTCCCAATGCAGACATCTCCTACCACTCTGTTTCAAATATTGCAGAGAGGTTTTGTTTTTTTTTTTTTCCCTAAATATTTTTCATCCTTTAGGTTTAGAGAAGAATCTGACTAGCTGAATTGGAATAGTATAGCACACTAATACTTTTATAATAGCCAGTTTTGTCATGGCAAAATTTAAGTGACTGCTAAAAAAACCTTTTAGGTGGCAAATACATAGTTCTAAAGACATTGCCTCAGAAACAGAATAAACAGATGAGTTTAAACACATGAAAAGGTATCTCTGCTAACCTACTTGGATATGAAATACTGTTTCCTTTACTCTTACTAGGTCTGTGGTCCTAAGGTGATTTCTTGAGCCTGTCATGCTGCATAGGCTATTTCTTCCTTGCTCTAATGTCTTTATCTCCTTTATTTTTTTCCTTCTTTTCTCACCAATGTTAATCCATCCTGTAGTTTGTGTCAACCATCTCTACATCTTCATCATCATCTTTCAATTTCTAACATTCAGTTTTAATAGGATAGAAACAATGCACAAGAGCAATGATCAAATAGATCCTAGTGCAGGTAAAAGTATGTTTACGATGTCTTTATTTAGTGGTAGTCTCTCTAAATTTAAGGAAGGGTTTGGTACCCATTATGTTTTTGCTGTATTTAAATATTTTGGCTTTTCCTCCTCTATTTCCACTGGCATTGCTTTATCTCTGGGCTTATATTGTAATTTATTCAGGGCAATGACAGTGTCTTCTTACTTTATGTCCAAAGTTATGTCCATATCATCCTTGACTGAATGATGAATTGTTAGCAAATGGCTGTCTATTTTGACACTGTTTCCTGGCTGGTTCATCAAAAAGACAAAGTATGAAATAGTTTTCTGGCAGGCTAAGTAAGCACAGGCTATGAAGCTTGAATATGTTTTTATTTCTAAAATGTAGATGTCTCAAGAGCAATTTTGAAGCACATGAATGGAACAGCTCTGTTGGGTTGTTCAGAAGGGTTTTTTTCTCCAAAAAAGTAAACTTTTGCCTAGTCTGGGTATGGAATTTTTGTTAGTGTTCCATTTCCTGTCCTGGAATTTTCTGTAATGTTACTGGATGCTAAACATTCTCATGTTTTAACAGTAGGGAAAACTGATCTCTGTAAAGGCTTTGGGATGCTTCTAGATGAAAGGTGTTATGTAAATTGTTGGCAGTTTTACTATTTCATACAGTGTGAACTGATGAAAGACAGGAAAGGAGTGGCAGTTACCTCTCAATATAATATATAGCTTGCCTCAGGTAGGACCATTCTGTTTACTGAACACTTCATTCAGTCCCAGTGGAAAACCAGGGGTGGCATCTGCTGTTTTCATAACAACCCAGAGAAGATGCCATGTCTCATGGCATCCAAGTGGCTGGCTACCCCCAGTGGCAAAACAGCAAAGAAGTAATGTGAGAAAGAGCTCTGCTGAAAATAACTTCAGTTATCATCACTGGAGCATGAGGATTCATTCCTACCACAGGTCTGTTTCCCCTACAGCAAATCTCCCATAGTGGTGATTGGTGCCATGACTCTCTTGGGCATTCCCAGTTTATTTATTTATTTTTTTTTACAGCAGGAACAGCATAAGAGGACAGGCTAAAGGGGAAGGGAGAAGCTGCCAAAAGAAACATACCATTACATGACAAAACTACTGAGTAAATAGGACACTACTACTATTAATAGTAATAATAATAATAATAATTTAAAACTAGCAGACCTTCTTAATTTTTTTGGAATCCTGTAATTCAGACTCATAGAAAAATTGTTTCCAGTTTGTTTCTGTTCAGTGAGAGACAGTGAAGGAGAGAGAACATAACACGGCACTATATCACAGCCACTCTGTCCAAAATTTAGCAGAAACAAGCAACCAAAAGCCAGAACCATACTCACTGTGCTTGAAAATCTGCATAGGACCAGCACTGTGACCCAAAAGAAGGCATCAGTACAAGCTCTGAGCAACAGCTAACCTTTGGGCAAACCTGAATACCCACCCATGAATCAGTCAATTAATACAAAATTATATAAACTGTACAATTTGAGAGCCCTGCAAATAAAAACATGCTGTGATTAAGAAATCACACAACAGCTTCCTGAACTGAAAACTGGTCACAGTTGATAGCAGAAGGAAAAACCCATTTCAACTGAAAAGGTGGAAGGAGCAGACAAGTTTAGACAGATTGGTTAGTTTTACACTGGGGAGTTGAGTAGACCAGTACAGAGCAACAAAAAATTCATGATTCATCAAGGCAACAACAGAAGCCTTTCAAAAGGAAGCATAATTTGCTTCCACTGTCTCTGAACAAAGTGTTTAATCTAATCCTGAGGAAATGAAACTCCTTGCTAGTGTACCCAGTAGTAATGCAAGGTCTAAAGATGTTAATTCAAAACCACCTGTCATTGTGGGAAAGAGTATTTAAACACACAAAGATATGAGACAGCCTCTGAAAAACCTTCACAGTCAAATTTTGCAGCTAAGTGTTTATGTACAGAGGTATGCTTTTATATATAAAAATATGCTTTTATATATTCATATAGTGTGTATATATTTGTAGATGTGGTTTTGTGTATACTTACACATAAATACAGAGAGAGATTTTGTTGTTGGGTATTTTGTAGAATAACTGGGAGCGGACTCAAAGGGCATCACACTCCCAGCTGAGATCAAGAAATGAAGAACAAGAGGATAATATCAAGGTATATATTTTTAACTGTGATTTTCAAAGTTATGGGAAGAGCCTCCCAGATTAGAATGGTGACTGGCTCTAAGAGGTGCATCAGCTCAGAAGCACAATTTAGTGTGCACAGCAACAGATATTGTGAAAATTATTGCTGGGCAAGGAAACAACAGTTATTAGCTTAGTGATTAGGTGATTCTTTTAAATGACTGAGAATATTTAGAATATTTTTGAGGAAGTGTGCGAAATTTTTTTTTTTTTNGAAGCAGTTTTTGGTGTACGTTTCCAACCCAAGAGACAAAGGCGACCCTCATAGTGGCCTTATGGAATGTTACAAAAGCTGCAATGTAAATATTGTTAAAAGGAATGTTGTGTCCAGTGGATGATTCCACTTTGTGAAAGGGCATATGGTTACTCACTAAGGGCATGTCACTTCTCACTAAATACAGAATTACAAGCAAATTACTGGACTGTTGGCCTGGTGTGCACTTCTCAAAGCTCATGAATTTGTGTTTCCAGAGCTCTGACAAATTCAATACTAAGATAGAAACTTCTGGATCCAAAGAAGAACCTGCATCCAAATGCTGGCCAAGTTTGGTAATGTTCACACTTAGAAAACTGATGTATATCCAGACTCCTTTTCTGAAAGCTGCTATCTGTCAAGTGGAAGGGTGTAAGATTTGTCTGAGCCACATAGTTGAGATGCTGCTCTGGTACAGCACTGAGCAATTGCATTGCCTACATCTTCCTAGACTTGCATTAGCATCATTAGGATACTTAAATATTTGATGGAACCTTTTGATGAAAAATATGTTGGCATAAAAGGAAAAGTGGACAGGCTGAAAAACATTTAAAATAAAATGAATGACTGTGAGCAGAAAAAAAGATTCATCACGACAAAGTGACACCAGTTTAAATTGAAAATTATTTAAAATACATCTAGTGGGAAGAAAACTGCTGCAGGTTTTGGAATGAGAAACCTGACACAGAAATAAGCTGGTACTGGGAATCCCTCTGAAAGAAGCCACTTTATAACTGGGGAACAGATGCACTTCTGCCGTGCATATTCTGGCAGACATATTCAGGTTTGCTGCTGCAGGCATGTACAGAAGGTTTCCAAGTATCAAAAGACGGAGTCTTACATCATCACTTTGCAAAAAAAGAAAAATGGATAATATGGCCTGGGGCAGAAAAGGCACAGGCAGGAAATTACAGAGCCACTGAGAAAGAAGCATGGAACATGGTCCTGTAAGCAACCAGTTGTAAAACATGATATTTTTTAATTCCTGAAGTGCCATCCTCAGTGGAGTCTAGTACATCGAGCTGATCATTCACAAGCAGCAGAGACAAAGGCTGTCTGCCTCCTTCCTTCTCTCTTGAGAGTATGCATTGTAGTTTTCCTGATGGAGCTAGTATCAATCTTCTAGTGAATGATACTTTAGTGAAGAGTTTCATGTAAATTTTTCTTAAACAAAGCAAAACTTGAGATTTAGGCTTGGTGAAAGCATGAGTACTTCCATGTGGAACTGAGAAATGTTGGCATCTTGTCAGCCCTCTGAAGTGATCATAGCTATCCTGAAGGCAGATAATATTAATTAAAATATAATATTGCATTATAATAAATACTGCATTGAATTCTTAAACAAACCTGTTTCCCTGCTGACCTATCACCTTCTCACTGATGTATTCTTACAGTTTTTTCCCCAGGAGATGCTGGTTTTCAGTATGATCCCAGTAGGAAAAGGACTCAGACTCTGCAAAGTATCTCTTAAAACACTTTCCATTTACACTAACACAAGAAAGAGAGGATGGTACAGATAATTTTGCACCCCCTTAGGTGCTGGGAGCCCTGAGCTGCACAGCATCAACAGACCTCAGATCAGAACACAGCACACTGTGCAGACCCTATCCATGGAAAGATCATACAGCATTTTGGCCTTTGAGCTCTTGCAGGATTTTCTCAAAAGAGAACAACTCTATTCATCATTCTCATGAGAACTTGTTGCTGCACCTTTCAGATAAAGGCAAGGACAGGCAGGTGGTGCAGTTGCTGCTGCTGAGTTGGGTCTGCCCTCAGGCCCCTGTTACCATTAGCTGGGTAAGTTTTTCTGTGGCACAGGGACACACACTGCATGACACTGTCCTGAAGGCCAAGCTGTAAGTGGAACATAACACAACAGAGCCCTGTGCCTACTGAGAGCAACTGTGAAGTGCTGCACAATGGTCTTCCAGTTCCAATCATTCTGCTTAGCATAATTCAGAGAACAGCTAATTGCATACTTCCCTCCCTCTCTCATACATCTCACCCTTTTACATAATTTTCAGGGATTTAGCTATCCTTAGGAACACGTACATATTTTTTCCCTTTGTTAAACAAGGCTTTAGAACAATTGCAGTAGGCAGACTCTTGAAGAATTAATTACAGGTTTTACAATGTATGTGGTGCAAGCCTGGACAAAATGTTCAGAATTTTAGTCAGTCTAGGAAAGTTCCCAGAATGGTTGAACTTATCAGATTTAACTCAATACTGAAGTTTAGTAACTAATTATATTCAAGGGTGTGCCAGACAAATTGGCACCAAATACTGATTCATGCAGGTGCTGTAGAATTCATTTCCTAATTAGAGAAATTTTGCATCTTTGATATCTGGGGTGGTTTTCTTTGTTTTTGTTTAGTTGGTCAGTTTTTGAGGTGATCTGTCTCAATTAAAACGAAGCTGTCCCTCCTGTTTTCCACTATCTTTTGTTGTCTTCTTCCTTACCAGATGGCAAAGATTTCACTGCCTTTTTACTGCCCAGATGCACCAGACCAGCCCTTCATATTGTTCTAGTTCTGTCTTTTTGTCTTTTTCTCAAGTAAATTTGTCTTTCTTTGGTCCTTTGAATATTTCCAAGAAACACTAGATAGACTTTGTGGAATTGTTGCACAATTCTCCATTTCCTATCCACATCTCAGTTACTTGATGCTTTTTTCATTGCAGATTTCAGATGGGGACTTGTTAGTGCCAAGGAATTGAATCTGACAAGAAAACTGACAAGACAAGCAGTTACATAATTGAAAAAGAACATTTCTAAAACTGAGTTTTTGGTTTTGGGATTTTTTTTTTACCTTGGCAAGTTCTAACCAAAAAGGTGAAAATGTAACAAAACCACAAAACTGATGATTAACATTCAGTTTCTTACAGTTCAGCCTCTAATAATAAGTTCCAAGCTATGCATCCACTTGAGATTTTTCTTCCCTCTATCTACCAGTTTCTGGGATATTTTAATTATTAAACTTCTGAGGTGCTAAGCTGGTTTTTAAAAAAAAATTTGTTAACTCCTCTTTTACTGTAGCGCATCTGCTGAAAATGCCACTAGACATACCTTTGTATCCTATTGCAGTTCTGTGTTACAGCAGGATATATAAAATATATGGTTGATACATACGCAATGGTTCTTGGGTTTATTTTATTTTATATTCTTCATAGGTAAATTGGAAGTGCTCATGTTTTTATTTAACAAAATCTTCCTCAGCAAGAAGATTCTGTGAAATGAAAACACTGGAGAGAGTGTGTGTCTTTTAAGAATTGTTGTCTCGTTT
>VZUA01049922.1:0-21426 GCA_013401035.1 Horornis vulcanius
AAAAAAAAAAGCATGCAAGAAAATGCCAAACCAAACAAGCAAAACCAAAACCAGCATGTTTTACCCTCATAAAAAGTTTGGTATATCTCAGAAAATACACAAATCTTATCCTAAATGTTTTTGAGCACTGTCTCCCTCCTGCATTCCTAAAAAAAGGATGGCTGTAGCATCCAACTTTAAAAGTCAATCTGCCACAAGAACCTCTGCAATTTGTTAAAAAAATGAATTGTTTTTCTTATGTGCATCCCATTTAAGGATAAAAGACACATAAAGAGTTAAAGCTATTTAAAAAGTAACACAATTCTGATCTATACAGATTCTTAGCACTTTCAAAATAATCATGCAGATACTTTCTAACAGAACCCTCAGATTAAACATCTTTAGTAACTTCTCAGGTATCAGCTTTAACAGTGTCAATGTTCAGAATTAAACCAGCAAAACTTAACTCATTTGCTGCCATCATTAGAGAAAGTGGAAATCTTCCCAAGTGTGACAACAGCCTCATTTAGGCAAAAACCAAAACCAGATTAGACAGCAATGCCTAAATTGTATTGTAATTACAATATACAATTTTGCTGCAAATGCAAAATACAATCTTAATTCTCTCAGTTTTAATGAGGCAGATGAATATCTCAAAGTTCACAAAGCACAAGAATTTGAGAAGAATTCGTTTTGGCCAAGATATAGCATTCTTCTTCATTATCTATTCACTATAGACAATGTTTCCCTCATGTAATTAAAGAGTTATAAAAGCAGAGAAATGCATCTTGGCATTTCTTACATGCCCATCACAGTTAAGAGTACATAGGGGTTTGCTTTTAATTACATTGTCATTTCAGCATTTTGTATCGAATTACCACCTAATTACAGATCCATATAAATCCTTTAAAAAAAGAAGTTTTGCTTTAACAAAGTAAGGAATCTCCAAAGGTGATATGTAGCCATTTAAATTAATTGAAGAACTTGTAGCCCTCTTGCCAACTAACAGTCCCCAACATCCCATCAGGGCCAAGCAGTGCAGTTTAATAGTTCCCAACCAGCCACCTTGGTGAGTAACTCTAGAACAGCACCGAAATTAATTACAATTTTGCACTGAGTGCATCCTGAGTGAAACAGATTATCCTGCACCACTTTAACCAGAAACACCAGCAGGACACAAAATTACCCAGCCTTTCAAAAGGTGTTTTTAGAATTTGGGAGTACTTAATTTCCCTTCCAAACCAAACCAAGCAGGGAGTTGGCAACCCCACAAGTGCTGCTGTTGCTGCAGCGCCTGGCTGTGAAGCCACCAGGATTTGGGGTGACACAGCCACTGCTCAGACCTTTGGTGGCACCAACACAAGGAGGGTGTCCCCTGCTCATTCTCTCCGTAAGGAAATTGCTCCATGAAGGATCCTGGCACAGTTCATTAGGAGAAGCTCAGAAGAAAGCCCCAACAGCACAGAGTAAAGGTCTCCATCCTGCTCATCCCTCCTTTGCATGCCTGGAAACGGGATTAATTAATCTGGGAGAACTGGGGAACAGGAATTGGGCAAAAGAGGAACATTCTTTCACTGAACTAGAGAAAGAACCCAGTTTTCTGCACCCAGCTGTGGGGAGGTGCTGTCACCAGCAGGACCTCACACCTCCACCTCCCAGTGTGAGCTGATCCCATCCCAACAACACCAGTGCTGCAGGAACAAGCAGTACTCCCACAAAAGCTTCCCTCCTTTCCAAGGGTTTTTCTAACACCTCTAACCACATAACCAAAGATTTATGTCTCCAGTTAGTAAGTGAATTGTCTGTTTTTCTTGTTTCCAGTTACACCTTCAACTAGGAAATTCTGAAGAAAGCCATCAATGTTGACTTTCCTCATCAAGAATTAAATTACTGTGAAACCATGACAATAATTATGCAATGGAAAAACCCTTCCCTGCTCTCTTTGCACCAACAACTGAAGGATTTGATGTATCTAATGTACATTTGGGATTCCTGGCCACAGAGACATGCAATGTAAACAACATAGCAGTAAATATTCATTTTCTGTGGGATTAAGGCTAAATATGCTCTGCTGTTTGGCACTGTAGTCACAAACAGTTTCTAAGAAAAAACCCCTCCACCACCACACAGACAGTGCAGGGAGAGAAGACAAGAGATGCCACAGAAAGTCACTGGCATCCAGTATCACTTCAATTCCATATGGAAATAACAGGAAATAAAATGTGCCGGATTTTAAGCACCAAGGCAACAAAAACACATTAAGATTTCATCACACAAGAACTTGGCTGTAAAATCCGTAATTTTCTTGATCTTTTTACGGAGTTTTCATTTTCAGGAACATCAGAGAGCTAACAGCTCATGGATGCTACCAAGCAGCTCAAGCAGGCATTTGCATTAAGCTGCTTTCAGTTAATTAAGTGGTGGAAATGCATCTCTCCTACACCAAGAAACTTCTTCCACAATCAGATTCCTTGTCAACCTCTCTCTTTTTACAGCCTGGGAAAAACTACAAGTGGAGAAGGTTGGAAGAAAAGGTAGAATGAATAGGAATGAAAAACATTGGAGGTGCTGTTATTTCTCCCCTTCCCTAGAACTAATGGTATGACAAAAACTAATATCTATGGTTAAACAGAAAAAGTATTTGTCTGTCCTCATCTGCTAATCAGCCAAACTCATCACCTGAAGGATTTTTGCCCCCAAATTCCAGAAAGGTGGGAATGGGGAAAATAAAAAAAACATTCAAACAGTCTCCATTAGACCCAGCTGAAAACTATTATTCCTGCTAACAGTAATTCTCTTCTTGCAGAAAAGCACTTTTCCCTCACACAGAACACCTGCCCCTCAACTTACACCCAGCATATGCAAACAAACTTATTGAAGCTTTTTCTTCAGCCAAACCTTGTGTGTGAAGTGTAGAGATGCAAATAAACTCATGACAGCAGCATCTCTCCGGAAATGTTTGGAAAGCAGAGTTCTACCAGAACGATGCTCACATGTTCTGATGTTGCATTAGCACAATTACAGCTCTTTTCAGAGCCCAGAAGATTTAGGGTTTGTAGCTGTTAAGTATTAACAGATTACTTGGAAATAGTTAACAGATTTTTAAGCTGTAATCATTTATAACATCATAACTCAGCCTATGCTTGAAAACAGTGTTAAAGAGGTTTATTTAATGAAACAAGTCCTGCCCTCAACAGCAACATTAGGAGTGCCCAGTGGTAATACATTTAATACTAAAACTTGTACCCTCTGATAAAATAAAGGAATCTTTACTTTAAAAGCAGTACTAATTGTGAAGTGGTTTATTGTCCCACAATAAAGTAAATAAAGTGATTAGAGTCCAACCACAATCATGGACAGCTCACAGGGAACACAGCACCACAAACCATTTCACAAACTTCCCAAACCTGTGGCAGGATTTTCAATGGTTACCAAGTTAATAATGAAAGGATAGGGGAAAAAAAGGGACATTACACAAGTAAAATGAAAGAAAAAATCTCATGTTCCCCCTCAACTCCTTCTGGACACCCAACCATTCAGCTTCTGAAGTCACACCATGGAAAGCAAGTTTTACAGCTCTCCATAGAATTTTTTTTTTTGGGGGGGGGAAAGATACAGTTTAAAAAATAATTTCTCCAATAATAATCGCTGTGAGACAGGAGAATAATAAATTAAAAATCAGAGAATAAAACATCCTCCATGCTGTGAAAATACTACTTCAACCACAAAGGTATCTTTGGCATGCCAGTACCTTCAGCTCAATTTCTCAAAACCTTCTGAGTGGCTTGGGAATGATCTGGCATTAGGAGAAATAGAGAGGACCAACACTTTTCTGATACAGTTCCTTTTGCTTAGTGATTTTTTAGCTTGATTTTAGCTTCAGCTCTAAAAAACCCAGGTCTTGTTCCCTGTAGGAGGCTGCAGAACTGCTTTGATGAGAGACCACCCAGGTACCAAAGGCAGAGCAGGTATCTCAGAAGAGATGATGGGTTGGGAAATGAGGAATTTATGAGTAACAAAAGGAACGATGAGATTTTAAACTAAGATTACGGCTGAGGAAAATCCGCTACTTCAGCATCTCCCACACTTTGAGCTGCAAGTGCAAATGTTTCGAAAATCTCAGAAAATTATGAAAGTGCCCATTCTCTGTTCCTGAAATGTTCTAAAGCGTAGCCCAGCAATCACAAAAACACCAGAACACAACCACACTTCCCTGGGGGAGGGGAGCACACAGATAATATCTGCTCTTTGATGAACAAGCTGTTTTAGTCACAAGTTTTCTTGTGAAGCTCCCCTACAATCTTGCCTCACCTACAGCAGAGGCACAGGAAGCTTGGCCTGAAGTATTTTATGATTACTTCAGGATCTTCTGCTCCTTCTGAAATCAAACATGCACACAGGTTTATCTAAGAAGGATATTAGAGGGCACATGGAGAACCTTGACCCGGGCACTTTGTTTTCTTGTTTAGTTAATATGCATTCATCTCAGCCTCTGGAGTTCCTACACCCACTTTTATTCAAGCATCTACAAATATTTTAAAACCTAATAACAACACAGATGCTCTTTTTCAAATATCTTAGTCAGAACGGGGAAATATTTTCACTCTCTTAACAAAGATGATGAAACTCACTGGAAATTCCTGTCCATTTGCAGTACATTTACAGGATTTCATAGAGCAGTTTACAGATAATAAAATAAATCGCTTTGAACCTGAAGAGCACTTCCACACCCACCACGCAGAAAAAAACCACAACATTTTCACCTATTAAAAGAACCCCGCTATTAATTGGCCAAGTAAACACCTGCTGAAAATAAATGTATTTAAAAATAAAAGAACTAATACAGCAAACCAAACCCCCAATCGCTGAAACAACCTGTGAGGAGCTGGAGCTGCACACCAGAGAGAGGCATCTCCACACCTGAACTCCAGGATCTTCTCAACGATCGCCAATATTCCAAAATACAGAACCAGGGCAGACTGATTTGCACACTAAAGACTGGAAAAGAAAGTTCTGGTGATGATGATGATGTTAGAACCAATTCATCAGGTAGGGTTTTAAAGTGAAATAAGTCAGTTAAGAAACACAACTCATAAAAACACCTGTACTTCTACTTACTAGCTTAAAAATCTTATATAATCTTGTAGTTCTGATCATAAACCCAACAGTTCATTGTTGAATTTATTTATTTTTAGACTTGCCAAAAATTTTAGAGTGTCTGCAGTCCTGGTGTGAGTAGAAAATAGTATAATAATTCTTAAGTACCGGAACACTTAATGTGTAATACTGGAATAACCACCAAAACAATGTCATTAACATGAGAAGCAGCCCGGATTGCAGGCAGTTTCCTGCTCATTTAGCCAAGATTAATTCTTCACAGGCAAGAGAAACATTCTTTTCACCTTACCAAGGACAACCCGAGCGAGAAGTGTAAAAGAAAAGACGTTCTTTATTGTTAGCTGTTCTTTTTATTAAGTCTGATAGGTAATGTCAACAAAAGCCACTATTCTGTGCTCTAGGCAAAAGGATCTTAGAGGTGGACGTGGAAGAGAGGCAGACACGGAGAGCAGATGGCAGCAAGTCTTTCAGAAACTGTTAGTGAGAGGGGGGAAAAAAAGTTTCCCTACAAAACATATTGCTGAATTAAGAGGAACGCTGCTGAGCTGAAAAATCAGGCGTTAGGAAAAGACGACGCACACGTCTTTACTGCTGGGCCAAAACTGTCAGAAATCATGTTCTGTTTCAAAAGAAGAATAAAATTTAAACCTCCTGAACAGCTTTCTGGCTGTCCTTAACCCGCTGAGCCGTTCCCCTGGTTAGCACAGGCAGGCTTTTTGGGTTTCTCCCTGGCAGCGCTCGCCATTTCACAGCACATTTAGCGCACACAGCGCGGATCGATAGCACTACAGACACAAGACGAGACTTATCCATTTACTAACCACAGCAAAACGGCCTCTTCAGCAAAATCCTCCAGCTCCTAACGCTGGAAATTTAAAAGGCATCGTTACAGGGATCTCATTACCCCCTTCTCCCGGTCACACGGGGAGGCTGAGCACTTGTCTGCGAGCTTTTAGCGTGATAAACAAGTGTAGCTTTGCACACCCTGCAAGGATGCTAAAAACCTACACGGAGCATTAAATACACGTTCCAAAAGCGGGCACAGAGCGCCAGGCTGGCGTGTAAACCCGCATTAGATCCTCACACAGCTCCTAAGAGGGTTTTTTTGCGAGACTGATGGAGCTCCAAGCACAAATGGACCAACAGTTACCCAACCACTGGTTGCTGCCATAACAATTTTCCTGCTGGAGAAGCGTGGGGAAGTCCTCACGCCCCCCTCGCTTCCCAGGACTCAGAGCTGGCGTTCGAAGCTCAAATTCTGCTGTTTAAGAGAGAAAATTAGTAATTTTTTTTTTCTGCACTACAAGGCAGTGACATAACGAATAGCAAAACACAAAGGGTTATAAATTATTCTTTAGAAACCGAAAGGCTGGCTTTTCACCCCAATTCTGTCGGTACATCTCTACACACACACACCCCTCGCTATCACCAAAGGACGAGCTCAGCCTTTCAGAGCGGCACCTCTTCTAAATTAATGAAGCATTAACGAAGGTCGCTATTCACCAATGAAGAGTCCGGCGTAAGAGAGATCAAACTGAAGGAAAGAGCATTTCAGCTGGGTAATTCTTATTTAAAACCAGCATCCAACAGCAATAACTGCGCGGCCAGGTTACTTCTATGACACTAGGTGGTTATGTTCTCCGCATTTATTCCACACAATTGATCTGAAATCCAAGCGCTGTGAGCGTTTCAAGAGCTCACGCTATATATTTTTAAGACTACACACGAAAGCAGCTTCTGCCTTTACAGTCGCTGCCATCCACAAACATCTACCACCTGAAAAAAAAAAGATTTCTTTTCATTCATACAGAGCCAGCCCCAGTTTTCAAGCGCTGACCCCAAAGCCCTCAGTTTAAAGTGACAAATCCAGGAACATTCACTTACCTGATGAACAAGAGATAAGAAAAACAGCGAACGCCAACTTAGTAGCAGCTCCCATCTTCCAACGCTGTTAAAACATTTAAGTGACTTTAAGTATCCAGTTTTCTGGGTCCTGCAAGCTGGAAAAATCTCCCTTCTTGCTGAACCGTTATAAAGCAATTTATAGCAACATTTCTGCAGCAGGTAGTGTTCATAAAACACTAAAAATCAGGTTTGTTTAGACACTGACGACCTCCCCGCGGCTCTTTCTAGAGAGAATCCGGGTTGAGGGAGGGATAAATATATTTGGAACCGTGTTTCAAAACACACGTGTCATTTGGCTTCTGTACAAACGGTGGCAAAATTCAATTCATAAAAGTAATGCTACTAAGAATCCACTTAAAAAAAATAAAAACCAAAACAAAATAAGTCAACGATTAAGCTGCTGAGCACGACGAAGTCTCTGAGTCTCCAAGTGTTTTCCACATCAGGCGCCGTGAAGGATCATCCCTCGTGGGTGCGAGTGTCGGGGGTCGGATCGGGATCAGTCCAAGGCGATGTTTTCGTCCTGCCTTCCCCCCCTTCACACCCCGTGTAGTGTTTGGGAGAAAAGCAGCTCCATTCCAGTTCCAAACCTCGGGGCGAAGAGAGGAAGTTGTTTTTTTTTTTTGTCAGTTTGTCGATGAAAAACTACCTTAAAAACCAGCCAGCAGCTACACGTGGGTTTTCTTTAATAAATGCTGAGGGATTTAGCGTAGCCCAGGAGAGGGAAAGGGGGGAAACAACAGTCTGGGAACAAACAAACCTTCGGGCTTCCCGGGAAGTGGCAAATCTCTAGTCCTTGGCCAGGCAGCGAGAGCAGTGCATCCCCCCCGTCTTCGCCGCCCTTCTCCAGCACCAGCACTCCCGAATCCCAGCAAGATTTCCAATTCTTCTAGGAGATTTCCATCCCCTCCCCCCGCAAGAGGCTATATTTGGTATTTAAACACACAAGAGTGGCTGGGGAGGGGGTACAAAAAAAAAAAAAAAAATTAAAAAAATGCAGTATCCAGGCGCTGGGGAGGAGGGTGGTATATTCTTTGTGGCAAATCCTTGCTGAGTGCCGTGCTTCCAGGAGAACTGGGCTTCTTTGGAAGGGAGGCGGCCGTGCCTCACGGCGGGCTGAGGCTGGATGGATCCAGGCTCCTCTCGCTCCTCACGGGTCCTGGATGGATCCACGCTCCTCTCCCTCCTCACGGACACATCTCCTCCTCGCCGCCCCGCCGCTGCTCACGCGGAGACTCCACAAAATCCACCCCTCCGAGCTCAATCCAGTTCTTGCCTTTTTTTTTTTTTTTTCCTCTTTTTTCTTTTCCTCCTAGGAGCGAGCAGCAGGAGACGGTAGGGGCGGGGAGGCAGAGCCCTGTCCCCGCGCCTCCCACACGGCGGAGCGGGAAGCGATCCCCTCGTCACCCTCTCCCCTAACTCTGACCCCGGCTCAACTCTCCGGTCTCCCGGGCGGCGGAGGCAGCGCGGCTCAGCCCAACTTTGTCCCTCCAGCAGTGCAGCTTAGGGGCTGGCGAGGCGAAAAGGCCGAGCCGGGGGATTCTCTCCGGGCGGCGGCGGCCGTGCCTAGAGCCCGCCGAGTGTCGCTGGCAGCGCGGAACAGCCCTCGGTGCCCTGCTGCCGCTGCTCCCCCGTGGTAATCTCATATCTACCCATTCACCCGTGTGGCGTGTGGAGAACCGGCCCAAGATGGCGGCACCCGGGCGATTGTTTTTGTTTCCTCTCCGCCTCCCCCTCCTTCCCCACGGCCGCGGCGTCCGCCCCGGATTGACAGCCGCGCCACCCAATCACAACGCGGAGTTTCCCGCGTAGCCCCGCCCACCTCCGCTCGCCCCTCCTATCGGCGGCGGGGCGGAGCGCGCTCCCCCACGCTGGCCCCGCCCCTCGCGGCCCGCGCGCACCGCCTCACGGGCGCGCTCCCGCCCGCCCTTCCCGCCCCTCAGGGCGCGGCCCCTCAGGCGCCCTCGCCCCGCTCCGCCCCGACTCCCCGGTGTCGGTAATTCACCTGCGCGGGGCTCCTCCTAGGTGTTGGGGGGCTGTGCTGTGCTCCCAGCTCAAGTGATGGAGGGAAGACACTACCGGCAGCCACGCTGTTGGACCTGGCTGGGAGGGGTCACAACGGTGTAACGTGTACACAATGGTGTGAGGCTGGGGGCCCTGCCTCTGGGGTCAAATGCTGGCCTGGTCTTCCGCCTCATCCCCACCCCAGCCTGAAAACGTCCCTCAAAATGTCCTACAGGTAGTCCAGGTGAGAGCTGCGGCTCTGGTGGTTTCTGCTGTGGGCATCTTGCTCAGGAGCATCACTGCTGCTACAGCATAGAGTCAGAGTCACAGAGTGGTTTGAGTTGGAAGGGATATTAAAGCTCATCTATTTCTGTCCTTCCACACCTTCCACTATCCCAGGCTGCTCCAAGCCTGTCCAGCCTGGCCTTGGACACTGCCAGGGATCCAGGGGCAGCCACAGCTGCTTTGGGCACCCTGTGCCAGGGCCTCCCCACCCACACAGGGAACAATTCCTTCCCAATATCCCATCTAATTGAAACCTGCCCTCTTTTAAGTTTGAATCCGTTCCCTGAACTCTATGCTGTTCTCTCCATGTTTCTGGTAGGCTCCCCCGAGGTGCTGGAAGGCACCTGGCGTGTGTTGATGGTTCCTGGTGAGATCCACCATTAACAGCTGGCTGTACATCCCCAGTGTGTGTCTCCAGGTAATTAGTTGGCTCTGCTCCTTCATGAGTTTGGTGTCACTCCTTGCACCTCTTTTTCTTTTTTTTTAATGGATGCCATAAAGTACCTCTCTTTTTTCTGGATAAAAAGGAAGCCATGGCTCTTAGATCTTGAGATCCATGTGGGAAAGCACAAGAGCCTTAGTGCTGGCCTTTAATTTCTGTATTCTATAGAGACCTGTAATTGCACAAGCAACAAGTACCAAGCTCTCTGAGAACTGGTTATGCTGTTTACCAGCCCCAGATAGGTATTAAGTGATTTCAGATTCTTTTTCAAACTGTTTGGTGGCATGGACTGAGGGTTTTTTTGGGGGGGATGTGAATAGTTGGTGGTACTGGCCTGCAAGGATAATTATCCATATTTCACATACAAAGCCAAGTCAAGGCTGAACAACACTGCCAAGCTGTAACTCACAGATCAGTAACTAGGTCTGGTGCTCCACTAGGACCCAAGAAATGGATCTATTTCATTTTTTTTTTACATTGAGCTGTCTGCTTGAGTTCTTAATCATGCATCCTTGGTGTTTCTCTGTCATGTCCCAACACTTCCCAACATTATATTCATCCAGTGACCATGTATTTTTTTTTTTTTTTTTTTTTTTTTTTTTTTTTTTTTTTTTTTTTTTTTTTTTTTTTTTTTTTTTTTAATGATTTGAAACGTCCCAAGCACAGAATAAGATGTCAGGGCTTGTGCACATCTAGAAGCATCAAGACATGTGGCAACACCTTTTATGCCATCTTTTATCCAGGTATTTCAGAATGATTTACAAGCGTTAATTAATGTTAAGTGTTACAACACTCCTACTTAATCTGTAGTTTTTAATATTCTTCAATAGCAGAATATTTAAACGTGACCTGTTCTGCAGGTTGTGTTTTCACTTGGCTCAGCTTCTTCAGAACGCTGGTCATGTTGCCACATGAGTAGGAAATCATAGCTAAAAATATTGCTGCTTTGTGTGTGAATATATATTTATATATGTACTTCCCATTGCAGGCATTTGCCTTAGTTGGCCGGGTTCTTTTTCCTGAAAGAATGTAAATTACGGTCCATATTTATATTTTACCAATTGTTTTTGATAAAAATAGAATAAATGTGTCACCTATATAAGAGAATTTGCATGGATGTCACGGCAAGGAGGCGTCTCTTACTCAAGGAGCTTATTTTCCTTAGGCAGGGGTTGGTTTTTGCTTGCTTGGTTTTTTTTTCTCTGGCAGAGCAAATCCTTCTGGCCATCCAGGAAATATTACAAACACACTCACTCTGTGGGGTTATTCTTGTCAATCACCTGTTTATCAGCACCACGGGAATCACAAGTAGAGCTTATTCCTGCCTTTCCCCTCCCACTCCTGAGCATGGCCAGGGGTCTGGGAATTAGGATGGGTGTTGGTGGCTGGGATCAGGGAGCTCTCCCTACCTGCACTGGGGATTTGCTCCAATTTAATTACACTACAAAAAAAAATAAATAAATAAATAAATAAAAAAAAAGGTAGTTTGGTGTAGATATCGTACAGACCTTAGGAGAAATTGCCAACCGTTTTTATGAGGTACTTGATGCAAAATGCTTCAAGGGCTTTTGGGCTAGGCTGTTGTTTTATTGCTAGTAAAAGGATGAGTTTTATCCCAAGCAGACACATTAAATGTCAGCACAGTTGCTGTCTCCTCTTTATTTTTAAATGTCTTTCTCATGTGAATTTTGGGGGTGTTTCCCTTTTTCACCTTTTGGCTCCTCATTTCTATTTGCCTTTCGCCTTAAACTCCAGATCTTTTTTTTTTCCCCCTTTCCAAGATCAATCTGTCTCTGCATTTTTAATGAATCATTTACTGTGACATATGAGCACTGAAGACACAGTGTCAGGGACTTAAGCATCTGTGGAGAGCAGGAGGAGATGAAATGGATGTGATCTTAGCTCCAGTCTTTTGTTCATGTGGGATGGGACTTTGCCTAGAGGCAGCACAAATATAACTTTTCCTTCTAGGGAATAATGAGGAGAGTTAAAACCCAGCAATGTCTCATTTTTCTCTCTGGAGCACTGCTAGGAATTGAGGATTTCAGCTGTGCCTTTGCTATTCCCACTCTTAGCAGTGAATCAACACAAAACCCAACGTGGTAGGAAAGAAGTTTTTGTGCAGAACTCATTCAGAACACCTAGAGGAGCATTTCTAAATGCAAAATGGGAACCATGGGGTTTGTAATACCAGGAGTGACAGCAACAGAGAGAATCCTTGTCATTATCTCTTTCATCTTTCCTTGTGGTCTAAGTCATTCCCCCTTTGAAACTCTGGAGGAAGAGAAGACCCCATTCAGGCACTGTCCTTACATAACCAAAAGAAAAAAAAAGGACCAAAATGGCAAGAAATTAATCTCTCCCTGGGCTGTCCTCTTTACCAGCCAGCTTCACTTTCCTTTGGGAAAAAGTGCTGGATGACAGCCTAAATTATTTTATTTTAGAAAAGGTAAATAACTGCCTTAAAGGATTTTTACTTTCATATGCATGACTTAAGTGAAGCTCATCATATTCCAAAAGAGTTTTAATACAAATTTTCAGTTCTGTTGCTGTGGACAGATAATAAAATTCCTACAAATTATTCATTATTTTGCACTTTTTACTCTGTTCCAAAACTATTGAGATACTCGACAGTTATATGAGTAGCACAACTTGAAAACGTGAGAGAATGTGGAATTAATTAACCTTTTAAATGCTGCTGATGAACTGAACTGAAATCCAAAGCTTGCCTCTGCAACGCTTTTGGGTTGAGGCAATACAGGTAGCCATCAAAATGTTCTCCTTTAATGTTTTAAATAAAACTAATAAATATTAAATGCAGTTGTTGAATCCAGCTGAGAAGCCACCAATTCAAATGCAGGCTGAAATCACAGCCCTCTTTTGGTGTTGGGCTAAAGTGGGATCATTTTATTCACATGAGCAGTGACAGAATTTGGCCTGGATCACATTCTGTAAAGCTGTTTTTGCAGTGAGTTTGTGTGTGTAACAAATTCCCTTTTCAATTATACACCTGAGCCTGTAGACCCCACACCACCAGGGATTTTTTCCCTGCCTCCAGTTTAAAAAGATACAAAATGCCACAGAAATTAACTTTGATGCAAACTTCATCAAGTTGTTTCCATAAAGGCTACATTTAAACCAAGGGTTATTTTTCCTTTTTGACCTGTTAGACTTCTGCTTCCTTAAAACAGGGATTCCAAACTACCTAACCTATTTTCCTGGAGGAGGCAAGGATGTTTCTTTCCAGGATTTGCAGAGTCTTGTCAGAAGAGATCATCCCACTGGAGCTTCAGACACTCCCTTGCCTCTTAGGGGCACTTTGTTGTGTCACAGGGTTTTATCACTGTGGCATTTATCAGCTATGATTTCATCCATATTTCACAGCAAAATTCCATTTCCTGGATATTTTTCTCCAGTCCTCATTTCCTCATTTGTACTGTAGAACCTTTTTTTTGTTGTTGTTGTTGTTGTTGTTGTGAGTGTCATGAAGAGTCCAAGCTGAATTCCTAAAATCCCAGTCTGTGCTATGAAAATGAGGTTCTCCAGGCCTCTGTAGAGAATTTCCTGCTCAGAATACACCATAATTTATATACTCAGTTATAAACTGACTCTGTGTTCATCACAGAATGCAAAAAGTTCTGCAACATTGTCATGTTTTCAACGTTATTTTTGAAGGATTCTTAAAATATGTGACAAGTGTTTGTTGTTTTTTTGCTACAGCGTCCTGACAGTGATAGCTGATTTAAAAGATCTTTTGCACTGCCTTTGAAAGGCTTTATACATATATTTGTTGATAAAGATTTAAATATTTTAGACCAACAATTTGTAATTAAATAGTCAGGAGAAGTAGGAGTGTGAAGTGGCCAAGCGTGGAGAGATTGTCAGATCTTAAGAGTATTCAATTGTGTGCTCTTTAGAATTATTGTGTCAATAGGACTTCTGGTTGTTTTGAAATACAAATACATGAACAGCTGTAATTACTTATGGTGTCATTCAAAATATCCTAGAAGCTTTCTGAAGGGTGGGATCAGGAGAGCTGCCTGATACTTTGGTAATTTAAAACCTCAATAAGGAGAACATTCCTGGAAATATTTCTTGGTTCAGATCGATGTCACAGAGATGATGAGTGCTGGGGAAGACAAATGAATGCCAGTTTTTGATTCAACAGTTAATAATAATGTTTCCTGCAGTATTGTTATAGAATGATAATGGGAAGTGAAACTCTGGAAGGTTCAGATGGATTGGAGGATACTGGGACACAAATATTAGTTACTGGTTTTGCTAAAATGCCAAGAAGTTGAGGCTTCAGAATGTGAGCAGTTGGCTTCAGAAAGGGATGGGAAAAGGGAGTCAAGTATTTATCAAATCATCCATGGGTGTTGCTGTTGAAAATTTGCCATTTGGAATTTAACAAAAGGAAGGTGATCCATGGTAATGAACAAACTGGTAATGATTTTATAATTTCTATTGCTGATACCTGGAGAGTGTAGAATTAACTCTTACAAACATATGATGTGGCACCAGCAGTTGTCCTGCTTCCAGAGGCAGCAGTTTTAGGCTAATAAAGCCTTTCTGCAAAGGGAAATGATTGAGGTATGATTTGAGGCCCATTTCCTTAAGAGAAATGTAGCTGCTGCTGCTCCTGCTGTTACCTGAAGCTTTGTTAGAGGCACTTATGTGGGAATGGAGCAGGAATCCTGATGAAGCCCCAGGTGTGACACAGGACAGTGGCTGGGAATTGGTCTAAGTCAATGTGTTTTGGTTGCAGCCCATAATCCCTGATTTGGGGATTTCATAATTTCTGCACAGAATTTAAGTAGCATTAAAATAATCCTGCCAACAGCAGCTCAGGCACCCCTTTGTTCCTGTTCACTGTGACAGAAATAATACCTCTCCCCAAGTTCTGCAATTCCTGAAAATCTGGCATGTTACAGGTTTCATAGGAAAAAGTATGGAAGATTCCCAAATTTGACCTGTTTCAGATTTTAAGAAGGACAAGTTTCTAGGTTTGGAAGTCTCTCAGGGAACCCCTAATAGCTGCCCACTTCTTTTTTTCATGAGGACAATCCAGCTGGAACATTTCTCTCTGTGATTGTGCTCTGATGGATGGGCTGAGCCATTCCAGGGATTTTAAATTCTGTAAATTCAAACCCAGAATCTTTCTTCTGCAACCAGCAGAACATCCCAGCCTGGTGCTCTTACCCATTGTTCAGGCCACTGGGGAACTAAATCCTGCTCCAGCTTCTACTGTTGAATAGTTTTGGAGTTAATTCATCTGCAAATTATTTTATAGTAATTCCAATTCAGACATTGAACAGATAATGTTAATACTTGTGATGGCAGAATTCTGTTTACTCCCGGGAGTGAGAAGTTTATTCAGTTCAGCCTGGTTTAAAATGGAAAAAAATTAACCATTTTTTCCATTTGCTTAGAAAGTTTTGTTCACAGCATCATCCTTTCTGATATAAAGGCTCATTTTTTTTCCTTGAAATTCTTTAGGCATTGAAAATGTACTTCTAATTTTGTAGTGATACATAGTGCATGCACCCAGTTTTAGTAATACCAACTAATTAACTTTCATGAAACTGCAAGGGGAAAAGTATTTTTGTTTCATGTGGGGAGTTAGGGAAGCTGAAGGACACACACAGGAGTTCTTAACCTATCCCAAATCATGGTTTGTTTTTTCTCAAAGTCCACCAGAGGTTTTCACTTCCAGTGAGGTGGAAGGCCACAAGAACTGTTGTGGAAAACTTGGTTCATTTGTGTCCTGGGGCTGTCAGGATCTGCACTGAGGGAAAAGAAATGCTCCAGCAGCAGAGCAGCTATTTGGAAGTGGGAAGGTGGGTGCCAGAGTGTCTGGCAGTTCAATATCAAGGTGGATTAAGAGCATTAAGGAAGCTTAAACAGCGCCCAGGAGAGACATTCCCATGGGTTTGAAGGCTTATTCCTCTGGAACAGTTGCTTGGCTGTAATTTGGGTTGAAAGATCAGGTTTTCTTCTGAAATTGTGCATGGCACTACTTAGTTTGACTTTTTGTTGTTGTTGTTAAGGATGCTCCAAGTTTGACTGCTCAGGTCCTGCTGAGTTTTCAGCTTTGGGAAAGCTCAGACAACATCCCTTGCCAAGTTTAATGGACATTGCCATGGGAGCTCTCAGGCTAAGGGAAGTGAAAGGAAACAGGCAGGCTTCTCCTTTTTGATTAATATTTCTGTCTTAATGACCTGTTACAACCAATAATCTCAATCTATATTGGTTTCCAAGTTTTATTATCACTAAAATATGAGGCAATTCTCTGAGCCATGTGTGTTTTTGTGCTGCTGGAGGGGAGGACTAAGATGTGGCTGGATGTTCCATCCATATTACCTGGCATTATCTGGAAGAATCCTGTCTGCATTGAAGACTTATTGCCAAATGTTTAACAAACAAGCCTCAAAATATTGATATTACCTTTTTTTAAAACTATTATTTTAAAATCATAGCATGCTGTTATCTATAAAAGCTGTTCTCTGAGAAAAACTCAGTGGGATGAGCACAATATATAACATATGCCTGTCATATGTTAACAGGTGATTTTTCTTCAACATTATTGGTTTAGTTAGATTCTACTTGAGATTTGTACAGCTGAAGATGTGCTTTTCTGCTGAAGTTTTTTAAAAAATTTAACTAGAAAGTAATTACATTATTTTCCATCATAAATAGCTTCAAATGTTTGGAATAATACTTAAGGAAGGATTAAGAAATTAAGATAAAGGGTTCAGACAGAGTAGAAAATGTAGGATATGCTGAGGCACTGAGCTTGGGCTTCCAGGTTAAGACAGCAAATCTGGATCTGCACATGTCCAGCCCAACTTCTTGTGAAATTACACAAAAAGAGCAATCAGAGTGTCCATGGCTTGGGTTGATATTATAATAAAGTAGTAATGGAAAAATGGGATAGTCACTTCCAAATGGATTCTCCTGGTGCTTCTGCTGTTCCCTCAGCTGGAGTCTCTTTTGGAGCATTACTGGGAATTGGAAGCAGAAAGGTTTCAGAGTGGCTGATGAAGAGTCAGGCCGTGAGAGGATGCTGTGATGGCAGCACAGGCTGGGCTCAGGGAGGTGGGGACAATGCCCCAGGCGAGTCCCAGCTCCCTGCCAGGAATGCTCTGTGCATTCTGCTGGGCACATTTCTCATCCATCACCCTGTGATGCAACCAGCCTGGGAAGCAGAGTCTTGTCCTTGCTCTTGGAACAAGCGGTTACCTCAAAACTCAGATATTTTTCAAGCTGTTACAGCAATTTCCAAGCTCTCCTCTGTAAGGCCCCACTGCCAAGCACGTGGCCAGGCCATTTATATGCTTTAACTATTCCTGTGTTGTGGAATGGCATTTGTGGATTATTGGCAATGTTAGACTATAGCAGCTCTTCAGTTACACTCCTGCTGCACTTCCACAAACGCTTTAAGCCAATGTAAGCCAGAGATGCTGCCCTGCCCTGCACAAATGTTCTTGCAGCTGCACATTTAATTGATTGGGGAACTGATTTGGGCTAAAACCAGCCCAGCCAAACAGCCAAAACCATCAGCTTTAAACTCCTTTCTGAACTCACCTCCTCCCCAGCCTCTCCAATATTTGTGCTGGCTTGAAGGTCTGCACCTTCCCGGGGTTGAGAACACAACAAGTGTGTGAAGAAAACCAGGAGCTGCTTTTCTGTTGCAAGGGCTGCTTTTTAAAGGGCATGAGGAACTGCAGTTTAAACTTGTAGAATCTGGCTCCTTGTTAAACAGCCAGATATGCTACAAGAGGATTAATGGTCATATTTTTATGCCCTGACTCCCAAGGCACACCTTGGAGAGAACCCAGGGTGTGACCCTGGACTAATTTTGTCTCCATCACCTGCCTGCCTCTAACCAATTTTCTCTTAAAAACGTCAAATTGTATCTTCTGTGAGCCAAACTGTCTCTAAGCAAAACACGTTCCCACACCCTCTGAAATATTTTTCTATCCTCTCACAGCAGATACTTTCTGTATTAGGTAGTTTCAGTATTTATGCAACAAAACAATGGAAGGAAAATACTTGAGTGACTTGTCCATGTTAAAATCTGACACTTGGAGCAGCTCATTTTCTCCAAAACTCTGCTAAAATAATCTGTAAGATTTACAAATGATTTATCCTTGGATTACAAGGATTTACAGAAGTTTCCTCATCCCAAATTACATTTATTTTCTTGTTAGCCACAGAAGCACAGAACTTCTTTCACAGAGAACAGGCAGTTTGTGGGCACGGGCAGGAAAAGTAACACTACAGCCCTGGCTGATGGGTTTGTTTTTGGGGTTTTTTAAACATTAGGTCAAAGATGGAGACATTATTTGGAGTTGTACTGAGTAAAACATCACCTCTGCACCTGCAAGGACACCACCAAATCCTCCATTTCCTAGCTAATATTGCAGAATTAACTCTGCTCCCTGCCAGGCAAAATTCAGGTGTGGAGTTTGCCTCGTGTCATTCAGGAGACATGGGAAAGATAAAGGACTAATTATAGAGGTCGACTGCCAATTCTGTCTAAACTGGAAGTTTCCTCCTCTTCTCAACAGTAACTAGGACACAGAGTTATAAAAATAATCTCACAAAATTCCATGGTGGGATGGAAGTCAGCTCCTAACGTGTGTCCTGGGTTCTGGCTGTTTGTGTGACAGTCACTGAGTTATCCCTGATTTTGCTTCAGCTTTGAACAATCAAACCAATTTTGAGGTTTTCTCAAATATTTTTTCACTGTAATGGAGTAGGTGATGAGCAGGAGTGGAAAAATTTTAATCTTATAAAATCACAAAATTGTTTAAGCTGGAATAACCTTCCAAGGTCATGGAGTCCATCCCCGCCAAGGCCACCACTGCCCCATGTCCCTGAGTGCCACATCCACACAGCTCTTAACTCCCTGCAAGGATGAGCACTCCACCACATCCTGAAAACGTTGGAATGAAAGGTTCCCTGAACTGCGTGAATTTCCAATCCATTCTGACTATTCAAGGCTCCTGGCTTTTATTTCAGGAAGAGTTTGCAACCTAAGAGTTGCTTTTTGGTTATAAGAGCCAAGAAAATCATTGACCAATTCACAGGTTTAAGTTCTTAAAAGTTAAAAACTAAGTTAAAAATAATAAAAAAAGAAAAAATTAAGGGTTTTTCTAAAATTATCTGGAAGGCTGCTGCTGAAAAAGCAGTTCAGCAGGCTTTGAGATCTGTATTAACAGATTAATATTCTTTTTATTTCTTAGCTCTCTGTAATTTTCTCTGGTCTCTCCTCCATCTTATACCCCCTGTGTTATTTTCCTTAAAAATGTGACTGGGATCTTTAACTATGAGGAAGGTAAACCCATTGACAATCCCAGCTGAATACTTACTCTGTGCCTTCAAAGAAATTAGGAAAGTGAAGTGAAAATTTTAAATCTCTTGGATGAAAATTCAAATTTTTGATATTTCCATTTAAAGGAAATTTCTTAAAAACAAAATTTGAACCCAGATTAATTTCAGTTCTTTTCTAGTGTAAAAATGTTCAGTAGTATGGAAATTCTCTGAGCTCCAGCTTAGAATCCCTTTAAAGCACAAGGAATGATTATCTTTAAAGCAACAGCAGAGCATTTTTATTTTAACTCATGTCAACTTGTATGAAACAAACTCCAGGTGATTAAATTATTTTAGGATGGAATTCTTAATTCTCAGAAACTACACTTTTACTAAGTAACTACAACCTGAGCGGCACAAAATATTTATAAATAACAGGTTGGGGAAAAATGCAGGAGCTCTCTGATAGTGCAGAGAGCTCAGGGGGTGAGGTTGGGATTCAGGAGGTGCTTGGGAAGCATCCGTGAAAGGAAATGCTGATTGAAGTTTGCTGCTTGGAAAGCAGGATTTTTCAACAGGAGACTTGGCACTGGATGTGCTAGAGCTGCTCTTAACAGTTTAATTAATGCTGTGTTATGTATGCACAGTTTTTTTAGCATCTCCTATTTGGAAACACTGCTTGATATATAGAAATAAAAAGTGTGCACACTCCCTAAGTGATGCACGTTGTTGTGGCTGTGAACTCTGTACGTTTGTAATGTTAAATTTGTCAAAGTTAATGTGTTGAAAAGTAACAAGTTACTTAAGTTAGTTAAATGTCTCTTTCTGGAGGAAAATTACCATAATGGTTACTTTTACTAAAATGCAATTACTGTCATTGTAACAATCAATCATATTTTCCTGGGGAAGGAACTTTCCTAGTTCTGAAGGCATTAAAATGTAAGATTGCTCTGCTCAGTGTTCACAAGAGCTGCAGAGGCAAGAAACTTCTGGGGAGAATCAAGTTCCTCTCAGATGGTTTTCTTCCAGAGTATTCCAAAATAGAAATTAACTTCTTACATGAAACTGAGCCCAGTGGCTTGTAAAACACCAGCCAAAGCTTTTTAAATTCTGAAAGCCTTGAAAAATATTTGAAAAAGGTTTTGTTACAGCTGAGCTTGATATAAGCCTAAAGCAACAAGTTCCCCTCTGCATTTCCACTTGGCTGCCAGAACCTGGGAAGTTCTGCACAGGAACCTAAAAAAAAAGATACCTTAAAGCTCATCCCATCCCATCATATCCCATCCCACATCTCAATCCATATTGTATCCTATCCCATATCCCATATCCCATATCCCATATCCCATATCCCATATCCCATATCCCATATCCCACACTTTCCATAGGCCAGGGTGCTCCAAACCCCATCCAGCCTGGCCTGGGACATGGGACAGAAATGAATTTTTAAAATATTCAATGATATTTTCATGGCTGTTTTTATGGGAAGTTTCTTCCTTGCATAAAATTTTTTAACCTGCTCTGTCACAGAGAAGAGAAGTTCTTAAATTTTCACAGATGAGAAATGATTTTGAGATATCTTATGAAAAACTGAATTATTTTTTTCAGGCAGCTTTTGTCACACAGAAATATGATTTGAACTCTACACCCATCACTCAAAGCACAATTATCAATCTCATGAAAGTTTTGAAGCTTAGCTGACTTTTTTCCTAAGATAGTGAACTTCAAAGGATTCTTATAATTTATTTTTTTTGTGTTTGTGTCTGTATGGAAACAAAAATAGGATTTCCATTGCAAAGCAACTGCTAGAACATGCACCATAAGTGTTTTCACACTTGGAGGTTCATGGTCATACATGATTCTGCTGTGGTAAATAGATGGGGATAAACACGTTCATTCCACACATCCCCAGTTTCTGTTGAGTTTATATTAAGTTTATTTCACAAAAAATAATAAAAGTTTCAGTGAGAATACCCAGGCATTGATAATACAGATATTTAGGCGATTTACTGTTTGAAATATGAATGTTATTTTAATTTCACTGGCTGTAGTTGGTGTAAGTGTATTTTTAATATTTATTTCAGTGCATGCTTTTCAAACTCTCCAGTGCAAGAGAGTGATAAAGTTTCTCTGATTTAAGTCACAGAATTGTCTTTTAAATTCATTAAGGTATTTGAATTCTCATGAAAATATATGCTTTGGGTTTAAAATTTATTCTTTTATATGAAAAAGTGTTCTGGCTGGTATCCTGTTGGATTTTAGAGAGATCACTCACCAAACAACATTCTTCCACAAAATTCCCTTTTCCTAAAAATTCCTTTGCTTAATATCTCACCTTTATGGCTCACATGATGGTGTGAAATTTCAACCTGAAAATT
>VZUA01049928.1:17439-30076 GCA_013401035.1 Horornis vulcanius
AGCATTAAGAAGCAAGCATTCCTTATTCAGCCAGATGCAAAAGGGGATATCTTCTCCAAAAATCATGCATGCTGAGTAGAGAAAAAGGTCCTGTTCATGTACTGCACATTACATATATGTTAATTGATTCTCCCAGAATGAACATACTGATGACAATTATTTCCCCAAAATCATTAATCTTTTTTCCCCTCTACACATCTTCTGTACTGGGAGACTCTCTGGTGGTCCCTGGTGGTCAGTGGCCCCAAAGTCATCCCTTTACTGCCTGGTGAATTGGTAAAAGTTGGCACAACTGGGCTGGATGTTTTCCAGTTCTTCCTACAGAACAAGCATTGTGCAGTTCCATAGGCCAGTGGTTTTTGAGGAATGAGCATTTTATTAGCACACCAGATGCAGTAAACAGAAGTATTACCACGTAGAGGAACATCTCAGTTTAAAGTAGGTGACAAAGTACTTCATTTTGTACCATTGTGCTGCAAAGACATAGCATGTGGAAAGAAGTTGTTTGGTGCTGTTGCCTGCTCAAATCTCATCAGGTAACTGTGAGTTCATGTATCACATTTGCCTGCAGCCTATGGTTATAGTTCCCACAGAGCCTCAGCACCTCCGTGTCTTCCTGGCATTGCCTTTCCATGGCAGGCATCTGTGTTTGGAGAGATGCTTACCTGACATGTAAAGCTATTGGTCTTAACACTAAGCATTGGTGTTTGGAGAAGGCAAAAAACATCCAAACTCTAAGCTGAGAAGAAAGCAACTTTAGAAACACTGTAAAAATTGTGCATTTTATGAGCAATGAAAACCAGTTGGCAAGCCACTCAATTCATAAGTCACATTTAATAGTTCTGTTAAATTACGTCAAAGTGGCATAATAATAATTCAGGCAACACTTCAAAGCCTTTACATCAATTTTAAGGTATTCACAAGCAATGAAACCAGAAATCAAAAGTATACCTGTTTTTATGATGATGAACATAATTTTACAACTTGCTCATGAATAGCTTCTCCACTGTCTGTGGATTTTGAACAGATGCATAATAATCATAAAATAGTTCAGATAGCTTCTCTGAGACATACCACCCTCTTAATCTTATGCTTTTTGATTTGCTGGTGGACTCATGCACACAGACAGAATAAGAAAAAACTATGAGGAAAAGATACATGAATCAGATGTTCCTGCTTAAATAAGGACATTGTATTTTCCTGAGGTAAATTTTTTGCCTTTGCTATAGGTGTTATTTATCCCAATTATCATATTCTTTATAGGTGATAAATAGCAATCAAGGAGTCAGTAGTAAACAAAAAATGTTTCATTTTCTGGAAGTATCAATCAACAGCCTTCAATATTGATACCAAAACTGATTGTTTTGTTCATATAATTCCCATTATTTTGATCCTGATTTTGCCCCAATGTTCTGTTGTGAGAAACTTTCCATGGAATTTCATGGCCTTAGCACTCAAAGAGCAACTTCTCATGTACTTATATTTAGACTGTTTTCTTGGTGACACAAAATACTTAAACAGGTTAAGGAAATCATTATGAAATCTGATTTTTACTAACAGAAGGCAAAAGGAAGCCACCCTCTTAGCTCTGAACCCAAGTGTACTCAATCGAAAGAAATGCAAGTGATTCCAGAAGAAAGTTTTGTAAATTTTGCATTGCTTAACATCCTGTGCTTTTTTTAAACAACGTTTTTAAATAAATACAAGAAAGTATACAACATAGCACCATGAATTATATCAAGTATGGAATATTGGGCAGAAATTTGATTTTAACCATTCTAGAAATGGCTACATATCTAAAAACCGGTCAAAACACGAACAATACAACCAGAATGTCTTCTTGCTATACAGGACACATCACTCCTGTAGAAGTAGCAGCAACTTACGAAGATAACCTGTCAAAAATTGAGTCATGCTTATGCTTTAGAAGGGGATCTGCATGTATAAAGGAAGTACACTGTATAAAAGAAGTATCATGAGCAGACAGCAACCACAAAAACAGAAGTGATGACAATGGTATATCTTATGAGCTGAAAGCACATAGAGGTCTACCAAATCCATCTTTTTGTCTGAAAACGAGACAAAAAAAATCAAGTATTAACCATAGAAATAAACTTTTGATACAGATAAAAACAGTGCAACTTGTGCGTTACCATAAAAGAAATTTTTTTCTTGTTGCTTAACATGTCCTCACTTATTTTACAACTTTACCTGTAGATAGATTTATTCTAAAAAACAAGTCTTCAGGTTTTTATACAACTGCTCAAAACTTTGGCTATATAGTGGTAAAATGCTGTACATAATGGTGTAATATGCCATAACTTATTGGAAGGTTGCTCTTAACAGGAGTCAAAGACTGCTTAAGAATCATCTGTGTTTTGAAAAGTGGATAGTCTGAAAAATTAATTTAAAAAAATAAATAAATCAGAAGTAAAACTGGAATCGTGTAGAGTGAATAAAGGCCACCTGTAAGTTTGGGATAAACGCATACTTGAAATATTTTTTTAAGATCATGTAATTGAAAAAGTCAATGAATAATCAAAAATGTTAAATAATCAAAATGGAGTATTTCTGGTTAGATTTCAAGAATTTTTCATACAGGAAATATTTTATCCTCTCATTCTTTCAAAATTCTGTTCCAAAAAAATTTGAATTATATCTGCCTGCTCCTGCCCCATGTTGTGGCAACTGCAGAGAGGAAAATAAAGATACCTCTTCACCCTGATAAATAGGTAAAACAGATCCCTAAGAAAGATGGTATAATAATTAACATTCAAAAATGTCCCAAAAGCTTTCCTACCCCTGAGATGAAAGCAGTTACACCTCCATGCATTAGAAACACTGAATATACATTTTTATGATCTGTCCTCTGCTTGCTCTCTGCACTGACTTCAGATAAAATTCATCTGGTACAAAGTAGTTCTTATCTGGGATAGCCTGTTACACAACACTGACCACCCCCTTCACATCTCAGGGATTTATGGAAGATGAAATAACCAGTGTCTGAGTGTGAGCTACATGGAAACTGCAATGATTAATGAGGATCAAACGAACAACGTGAACTCAGACACACACAGAGAATGTCAAATACTACTTCTCTCATCTAAGGCACCTCCAATTAGATCATAGATAAAATTTCAAATCATGTAGCTCTCAGAGATCCCGAAATTGTGGATCTGTGATGCCTGTATGGTCAGGCAGTATGGTGCCTGGTCTAACAAAAATTAAACAAAGGCCACCAAAAGCTATCAGAAATTTCTGAAAATTCAACAGAGAACACATAGCAGTAGGGCAGTACCACCTTCTGATATCTTGAAATAATACTATATTTTGGTAAGATTTGCTCAACATTTAAGACTGACAGTAAAATGCTGATAGGTAATGTTAATAGCAAAAACAAAAACAAAAGCCAAACTAAACAAAGGCATAATACAAACATAATAGTTAACTAAATAAGTGCCCAAACACCAACAGAAACTTTCTAGAGCAGAGGAACCTACTCCACTCTGACAAGCCATTTCAATGGATGGTTTCTTTTTAATAAGAAGCTTCATTTATTTCAAGTTTAAATATTTCTACTTTCACAAGTCAGATACTGAACATCTCTCAACAAAGGTTGTTCTCGCTGTTATAATTAGATTTTTCAGCACTTAAATTTCTCCTTGTTAAGTTAAACAGACTGAAAGTGTTTAGGAACTATTTAAAGGCCTATTTTCTATTTGTCCCCCCACTCCTTTTTTTTCTTTTCTGAATCTTCTTCAACACTTTTTTTGTACTGAATGTAGCATTCTTTCAGTAACCCCATCAATGTCAAAGGGAATACAGATATTAGCAAGAACATCAATTCCAGCATTAAACATTATTGCCTGGATATTGTTCCTTAAGCTCATGTATAGGTTCTCAGTGGAAAAATTCATCATGAAAAGATTAATTTGACATCTCCCTATGATATTTATTTTGCAAAGCCTCTCCATAGGTGTCAGTTCTCTCAGCACAACCTTCCCATTCTGTTGTTCTCCTCAAAATGGTTTCCAGCCCTTAAGATTGTCACTGATATCCCCTAGAGCACATTTTTTGAAAAACACATGCTCTTTTTTATTTCTTTCATTCTTTCTCCGTGCTTTCCAGAAAAAGTTTGCCTTTGGGAAGGATCTTAGGAGAGTTTAAATGAAAAGACTGATGAAAAATCAGTCTTAAAAATTTGATTTCTCTTAATTACTGTAGAGTAGATGCTTGCTCCCCCTGACTTCAATCAAATGGACCCAAGTGCAATGCTTTGTGGGTTGACTCACTTGAACAAGGAGCTATGAAATCAGGGAGGCAGGCGACACTGGGAGTGAACAATGAGAGGCAGATCAAGAGTAATTTATTCCTGCTAGGCTTGGAATGCCAGCAAGAAAGGAGATACCTCAGCAGAACCTTGCTCATTTCACCTGGTCAGAGGCAGCCCAGGTGTTTGTTTCCCAGTAAGGAAGACACACCATGCCTACACAGCATGTTTGGAACAGGAGAGTGGGCCAGGCCCCAGCAGTACGAGTCGGCATGGGGAGAGTGCAAGTGTGAGGACAGCCAGCAGAGGAGGAGCTGAGGCATTTGGCAAAGCAGCCACAAAGCCTGGGCATCTCTGAGCCGCAGCAAACTCTGCCCTCAGAGGCTGTGCTTGTCCTGGTGGCTGACATTTCTGACCCTGGGGCTCCGTGAGATCAGGCAGACACACAGACCAGGCCATGCATCGTGAGAATCAGCAACTATGTCTTGGCCAAGTGTTGCCTTCAGCAGCTGGCTTGGTTCAATGGAGCAGTTATCAGTGTCCCGAGGGGAAAATCACAGCCTTTGAGTAATCATATGATCCTAATAAGCAGACAATAATACTCTTAGTCTTATCTATTAATTATATTTTACGAGAAATAAAGACTGGGTTATATTTGAGAGAGAGATTTTTTGCTACATGCATTCCATTTTGATAGTAAACCCAACACAAAGATAATCTGTGTAATATTGCTTTACCCCATGGCCTGTGAAAAAATGAAAATGACATTAATATGGTACCTTTCCAGATGCAGACTGCAGTTGCTGAGGATCTTTTAATTTTCTTTAATTACACAAACAACAGGGAAAAAAAATATTAAGAAATCTCTGTAAGACAGAAAACCACACTTGACTCAAGTACACCTCAGTGTGTTGGTTTTGTGTTAATTTTTAAAGGTAGAGTTTTTCCTTTCAACTATTCCATATTATCTTCATAATTTTAGAATTTTTATATGAATAGTAAGTTAACAGCAAGCAGCTTACATATAATGTCTGTATAGCACCTTTGAATTTAGTTTGGTGGCCCTTTACTCTTTCTTAGTGGGTGTTTGTGAGCAAAGATAGTAGAGATAAAATATCTCTTGCTTCCTTCTACTCATAGGAGAAACAGCTTGTAGCCATTCCCTGAAATGTATGGAAAAATGACAGAAACCTCCTGCAGGCAGAATCTTCCTGTGAGTATGAAAGTCCTTGTATGAAACAGAAGCCACGTGGAAACAAAACTGAGATCAATTCAGGGAACTAAACACCAACAACCACAAAAAGCAAAACACAGACTTCCACAACTCAGGCATTCTGAGTCTTTTTACTCAGTTTCCCCACCCATTGAAGTTTCCCCACTTCAATCTAATACTGAAGACCTCTGGTTCCATGCTTCCCTGGCAGTCTTCAGAGCCGCCCCGCACACTCTCCACGGTCAGTGAAGCCACGGAGCCCGTGAACCGTACACATTTCCCCTTCGGCCCCCGGGGCCTCACGCCTCAGGAGATGCTCCTGTCACCGAGTCCCGTGGCCGTGTCGCCGCGCTCTCCTCTCGTCTCTCTCTGAGTCAGCCTCCGTGGTCCTCTGGCTTTTGTACAGCCCTGCAAAGAGATTTTCATGCTTCCAAACTGTCTAACATTTATTGCTTTACAAGTATTTTGATCTCTGTGTCAGTTCTTTTAACGCTCATTGTAATACACTGTGAAATTCATTCTGGCAAATCCCCAGAGGCCTTTTCTCTCTTCTCTCCCCATCTCTGAGGCTCTGAACCCTCCTACGCCGTGACCCGGGGCTGAGATTGGGGTATGCAGAAGCCTCACCCCGATCAAATTGAAGCCATTTTCTGCTTATTCAATCCGTGAGGATGAGCCCCGCTCGTTCGGTCTCTGAGCGGGGGCTGCGGGGCGGAGCGGGCCGGCCAGGGCGCTGACCCTTCCGCCGTGCCATCAATAGATGGCAGCAAGAAGCTCCTTCTCTCCCGAGCGCCGCGCTGCGAAGATGCTCCCGGCGGGAACACGGGACCAGCTTTCCGCACACCAGGGGTTAACAGCCCCGGCTCAGCAGGGAATGGCTCGGTGTACACTTGCCACAAAGCAGAGGTACGAAGATGGCCCTTCAGTAAAATGTCCCGACATGTTTGCAGTACATTTTCAACAGGTCAATAAGAGGAACTAAAATACAGTTTACACTTGAGCTTGCTTGGGTTTTTAATGGTGCGGGTGGAAGTCCTAAAATGGTGTATAACAATGAGAGAAAGCAAAAGTCAAACCAGGTCAGGATGCCGTTTGCACCAAATTAAAACACAAGTTTTGGCTCGCAAGGGATGAAACTTTGGTGTACACACGCTACAGAATTTGACGAGTTTGTGTGTTTGGAAGAAAGATGCAACTTATATTACATGAAAATTTGAATGTGTACTAAAAATAACTTTTCTTTAGCAAAGATGAGTCCTTCAGGACCGTCTCAAAACTACTGCATCCTCCCTCTTTGCGCTAAATGTGACTCTTTTAGTCTGGACCAAATTTTTAACTTGTTTTGCCATTTCATCTATTCAAAGTAATACTTTTTCCATTCACAGAATCTCTCTTTAATCACAAATAACTTTTCCTCACATCTCTCTCACACACTACCCCACACACACCACATACCATTCCTTAACATCCCCTTTTCCTGTCTGTTCCTCCCTTTCGTCATTTCTTATGCTCTAGAGTGAAAATCTTCACATTAAAGAATCTCTTTGCCATCTCACAAGTTGTAAATTCACTGAGTTGGACAGGTTATCTAAACTGGCCAAGTGCTCTGGTGACCTCTGAAGGATGCATGAAATGGGAATGAATATGACTGAGCCTTGCTGCTGCCATACAAATGTGTTGGGGCTGCTTGGGAGACAGATTCTACTATGATATTTGATATATCTTCTTATAAATATGTATTTTTAAAACGTGTATTTTTAAAAAATGTGTATTTTTACAAAACTATTGAAGCAGATCATTAATAACTTTTTTCCCCAAAAAGGATATCTCAATGTAATATCCTGAACAGATAATATCCAGTAAAAGAAGAAAATAAAGCATTCAGATTAAGAATCTTGGATTTCATCATTCGATTTCAATGTTATTAAAAGGGCTCAGAACATTGACTTCAAGACCTTTAATTTCCTACACCATGCTATATACTTTTAGGAAGTAATTTTGCAAAGAAAGAAAAATATTTTGCTATTCTTTTCAGTAGCTGACCTATTATTTCTGCTTAAGGCTTCCCAAGTTCTGGAGCAATTAGCAGTTTCTTGCACAGGTATTGACTGAGTTAAAATGCAAAGTCTACAGCATCACTTCTGGATGCCTAAAATCAGTCCTAGTGTCAGCAACGGGGATAGTGCCATTCACATCCAGTAGAGTTCTCAGTCTCCTGCATGTCCACAGCAGAAACCTCTACAAGTGTCAATGGAAGTTAAAACCATATTAAATTCTGGCTTCTAATCAGCAGTGTCATAGTATGCTTTTATGTGGTATGGTAAATTGAGCTGGGAAGAGATGGCTACACTTGTGAAGGGATCTAACATTTTCATTTTGTGGTCAAGGTTGGGGAATATACTGGACAAGCTGGAAGTGCCTCAGCACATCACACAGCTCTCCCATCAGGTTTAAGAGATCTTTTCTCTCTTTTTTTGGTTTTTTTGGAGGGTTTTGTTATTTTGTTGTTGTTGTTGTTGTTGTTGTTGTTGCTTTACCTCTTTCTCCCTTCCATCAAAAAGTTTTGTTGCTTGTAATTCACAAAGACAAACCTAATTCACCATGAATTTATCATGCTTATCACCTATATCTTCCACCTGCTTTTAAGGGCTCTTCTCACTTCACTGGTCACAATCTCTCTCAGAATTCTTTTGGGGATTTTAAGCAAAATCATGTAGTTAACATCACCTTGTCTTTAAATTTTAGCTAGATGACATCAAGCTCATTTTCTTGAAGCTTTTTTTTTTTTTTGTTCCAGTCTTTTATTCAAAAGCCAAATATTCAGACTTGCCACAGAAGTCTTTCCTTGTTTTTTCATGCTGGCCGGATAACACTCAAATATTCTTGCACTCATCTCCAAGCATGTTTAGCTAAGCTTCAGGTTGGGGAGAACTTTCTGCCAAGATGAAAAGAGGCAAAGGAGAGTCATGAGCTTAAGTGGAAAAGATTTCCTCAGAAGGGTGAAAACCAACAGTTTTCCTGTGAAGTTCTGATAACAGGGAGATAGCCCAGGGCTACAATCAGAGGTAAAAACCCTCATGCTTGTTAATTTATTCTCCTTTTCTAAGCAACAGAGATCACTGCAGAAAGGTATGACTGAGGAGATATGGATTGTTGAAGATAATTTATGGCATGCAATTCTATTTCAACTTATCAAAAATGTGCAGAGGAGGGAAGTGCCACCTACACTTGCAGCCAGAGGGTGGCCATAGATTTATTTCTGCCGCACTGGAAGCTGCAACCCCCTCTCCTGTCACGATTATTTGCACATCCAGTACCCAGTCAAAGTGCAGTCACATCCTTGCTGTGTGGCAGCATCAGTCATGGGACTGTGGTGTGGGGGAGCAGGCAGAACAGCCAGCTCCTCTATTCATCCTTGCAGGTCATGGATGTTGCAGAATGCACATCTGGCACATGTTAAAAAGAAGCATTGCTTTTCACACAGGGAGTTATGTGATTGGTCACAGCAGAGAAACTACTGCAGAGACCTGGAAAGCTGCCAGCAGAAAGGACATGGGGGTACTGGTTGACAGTGCCAAAGCAGGAGCCAGCATGTGCCAGTTAGGACAAGAAAGCCAGTTGCATCCTGGCCTGTATCAGCAATAGTGTGGCCAGCAGGACCAGGGCAGGGATCGTCCCTCTGTACTCAACACTGGTGAGGCTGCACCCTGAATCCTGTGTCCAGTTCGGGCCCCTCACTGCAATAAAAACATTTAGGGGCTGGAGTGAGTCTAGGGAAAGGCAACAGAGCTGGGGAAGGGTCTGGAGCACAAGTCCTGTGAGGAGTGGCTGAGGCAGCTGGGGTTGTTTAGCCTGGAGAAAAGAAGGCTCAGGGATGTTATCACTCTCAACAAGTGCTTGATAGGAAGTTGTATCCAGGTGGGAGTTGGTCTCTTCTCCTAAGTAAAAAGTGAGAGGAGAAAAGCAAGCAGCCTCAAGTTGTTCCAGAGGAGGTTTAGACTGACTGTTAGGGAAAACTTCTTCCCAAAGTGTTGTCAAGCATTGGAACAGGATGGCCAGAGAGGAGGTTGAGTCACTGTCCCTAGAGGCATTTAAAAGACATATGGATGTGACACTCAGGGACGTAGTTTTGTGGTGGACTTCACAGTGCTAGGTTTACAGTTGGACTAGGTGATATTGAAGGTCTTTTTCAGCCATAGCAATTCTGTAATTCTGTGAAATGAGAGCAGCTTCTGATTGACTGACACCACAGTATTTTGGCTCTGTGACCCCTTCCCACCCACAAAGATAGGAGACGGTTCTTAGATACAAACAGGCAATGGTAACAGAATCACACTGTAGAAGGTAGGATTTCGCTATAAAGTACATCTGGCACATGGACCACACTTCAACTAATACTGGTTTGATGAGCAAAAACTTTGAAAATTATCTATCATTCTTAACAGGTTATGTAACTAAAGGAAAGCAGAGTACTGGCAATGAATAGCACTATGACCAGTCTCCAACGAAAGCTAATCCACTGAACAACATGCAGTCTATACTCTCTGGGAAAATACTTTCCATCATGGAGAATCTTTTCTTCAAGTGTTAAGATGCCATTCTGCAAGGCAGTAATAAGTTCTGCTCTCTATTGCACACAATTATGAATTTTTACATAGGTGAAAACCCTGTTTTGTTAGCTTTACAAACGGGCATCAGTTAACTAATTTTTTTATTACTTAATCAATGTAACAATTAAGTTTCATTACCTAAAATATTCCATTCATACAGTGATCTTGAAGAAAAGGATCAATATTTTAGATGTTTGTATTAATCAGATCTCATACCACACAGACCAATTTCAGTATGATTCCCCTGGCAATGCTTCTGCAAACTGTATCTCGCCTCAGGGTATTTAAGACAACAATTGTACCAGATTCCCACTGCTTGCTTTATCTTGCAACTGTTTGCAATCTTGTAATCATACACAAGACAATTTAAGAGGAGATGGCCATAAGAGGAAGGGTTGACCCTCTCCTGTGCCGTTTTTACATGGCTTATTCCCATCTCTTCATCCTCTTTCACCAGCAGAACCAACCACTGTGATCAGGAATCACTTGGAGGGTAAGCAGCAGCACCTGCCACCTCCCATTGCTGCACACATGTTTAAGGTATTGTAGCCCCCTCACTAATTTGCTGAGGGTCAGGCTGGTGATACCTTCTGGTCTCTTATTCTGCTACCACCAACCATCTGTTTCTGCAGAGATTTCAAATACTTTTCAAAGCTTTTAGAAAGAAGAGATTTTATGTCTGAATAATATTCTGTGATCTTATTTTCAGTATGTGTGGTGCCCTATGTTTGCTGTCTATGAGTTTTTTACCTTTTTAATTATGTTTTTAGATGTAGAACCACAAAGCTGTTGGATCATGGCCAGCTTTTTCAATTCTTTAACCAGGCTTTTCAGTGGAAAGGCAGTAGCTTGAATTGTTAAACTAGGTCCTACTCTTTACTCTTTCTTGTTTGTTTGTTTTTTTGAAAAGGATGGGTTTAGGCATCACATCAGGTTGTGTGACATACTTCATTTTTCATCAGTTTCTTGTCTGGAGACAGCATGAAGAGTTAAATTTGCAGAGTGGTACTCACTGGGCAGATATAAGAGCCTTTGTAAGTCATCATGCTACACTCAGTCCTCACTTCAGAGAGTTCCAAATAGGAAGAGTATTTCATCTTGTTTACTTCCTTCTTACTTTTGACTCTTTCTACAATATCATAAATTTGTTTCTGCAAGGAGCCAGGAAAAGAAGGATGAAATTGGTGGCAACAGACCAAAGCTGCCTTCTCAGAAACATGGCAGAGGTGGTAGGAGAGAATTGAATTAACCCTTAATAAATTGAGAAGAAATGGAAATAATTTGTGTTACTGTGCTTGGGAAAGGAAGAAACAGTGAAGCAGGATGGAGAGGAAAAGACTCTTTTGATTTATGAAGGAGTGTTTGCTTTGTAACATTCTCTGAAGTAGCATAGGAAAGGATGTATTTACCAGTTCCAAATAACCATGTGACACTTTTTGAAGAAAACAATTTTAGTGTGCAGAGTGAGAGAAAAGATGAGAATTTAGATGTCAAGGTGACAGCTTTCTTTTGCTTTACGGAGTTTTCTTAACACTGCATAGAAATCCTTTAGCTGCCTTGCTTACTACTCTAGTACCTAAATTTCTCCATTCAGCTTAGTACTGGTAGTGAGACCTGCAGCATTTCTTATTCTGAAGGCCTTGAGATATTTCCAAGATACAGTATTTCATTGTTAGTTTTTATATCCTTTAAAAGGAAATGTGTGGGGTCAATCCTGTTACCATTTTGTCATTGTGTGCATAGTCAAGGTAAATGTATTCATTACAAACATATTTTCCCTCTAACTTTGCTCAGAATGCTAAGAAAGTCTTATCACTTTTTCTTTATTACTTTATCTTAGAATGAGGGCAACTGTAAAAATGCAAAATTGACCTATGTAAGGCTTTTCAAGGACCAAGATGACAACAATTATCCTTGCTTGTTGTGGGCCCACACAACTTATTGTAAAATAACTTTAACGTGCAATAATAAGGTGGGGAGAGAGAGAGAAGAAAGGAAAGGAAAGGAAAGGAAAGGAAAGGAAAGGAAAGGAAAGGAAAAAACCTCAGTGACTTCATGTTACCCCCTCCTTGTCTGGAAACCATAGAAACCAAACTGAAAGTACAGCCAAGAAGTTCGTCATTTGGCTATCTCTGGCTGATCTCCATGGAAACATTTCACTTTTTGTTGAAAGGAAAGATTTTCAAATCAGACAAATGGCCACAGTCTGACGGGTTATGACATCTTTGGGAAGAATTAAAAGAACAAAAACAATGACAAATATTTCTGCTTTACATATTTGTATTACACTTCTATTTTACGCCATTCATGCCTATTTTATTTAATTACAATTACAGCCTATTTTTCAGAGTTTTGTTAGCAAATTAGACATTATATATGGGGAAAAAGGATATACCCTGCCAATAAACCAGGGTCTATTTGCTCTAGTATCCAAGTTAGATGTTATTTGCTGTAAACTATCTCGATCCCTGATACATTTTTTTGCATGCTTTGCCTGGAAGACTGAATAGAGGTGTTGAATGTGTCATAACAACTAAAACTGAG